>WSTX01005326.1:0-31666 GCA_019633405.1 Tulasnella sp. 408 | reverse complement strand
CCCCACCCCTCTGGGATAAGCTACCGCGTCGGATTCGTCTATACCGTTCATAGCGGGGAGCATGAGCTTGACTTCCGCCATCGTGTACTCGCGCCCAAGCAATCCAGTACGTAATAACTCTCCAGTAGCCATATGTGCTGTGGTGAAGATGAAACCGTCTTAGGACTCTTGTATAGCACGGGACTAGGCAACCGTTCAGTTTCACCGGAGGGAGCAAGAACGGAAGCGCTTCCTATATCCGACTTTCTTTCGACTGGATGGTCGGGTTGGGGGGACCAAGTTGAACCGGGAACCTACGTCACAAAGAGCTCAATACGGTTTAGGAATGCACGTTCGTATGATTGGAAAGAATGGAAGGATGCTGAAGGTGAGGTTCACACTACTGCAGAGTGCTATTGATGCTTACAGTTTCATGGATTGTGTAGCGGTGACCTGGAAGATCCAGCTAGTTTAACATGTGACACAACTTCGGCAAGATCACGCATTGCTACTGCCTGGTCTATACATTTAAATACAATAAAATCGCAAACCCAACATGCCTCTTCGGGAGAGGATTCTAGGCCTGCACAATCGAAAAGCGCAGTCACGCCTTATGTTGTTAACATCAACAGCTGGCCGAGGCCGTCGCCCGTCTCGGGTGTCTTAGAGCTGGACCGGCGTGCAGCATGAACCCCGGCCACCGTGGTCATTCATTCCCCTTGAGTCATGAGGTGCCTGAATGGAGCATTAAGAGTTCAATAAGGACCCTGAAGTATTATTCATTCGATGGGAAGGAATGGGAGGGTATTGGAGGTGAGATTTGCGCAGATCGAAAGAGATAGCTTTGCCTAAGATTCTACTATATCTCGTAGCTGTGACGCGGAAAATCGAACTGCTGTAATTCTTTTCCATGTAGTCCAGCATGGTGATCGTTATTATTACGCGTGAGGTTTCCCTACTTTCGGGGCACGGCCGCCCGACGCGGTCACAACATGAATGATGTTTCTTTCCGATTTTGTATTGTTTAAGCAACTGCGAGGATTTCATCCTGGATTTTTTCAAGTAGCTACCGACATTCCATTCGAGTAACGGATAAGGCACAGATGAAGACGTCAGATTCCGCCACATACCCTCGGCCACTCGTGGGGGGAAACCGCATACAGCTATGAGCGGAGCAGCGAGTCTCCCCTTTGTGTAAAGTACGTTTTCAAAGTGGGGTCGGTGGTTAAATCCGCTTACATTTCAAGCCCCACTTACCCCGACCATCAAGAACCGGTCCCCGCTGCTGCACTGGACGGGAGGCTTGCCCCAAGTCGGATGGGGAGCTGTCCTTGGACCGAAAAGCGTTGCTATACTAGCCCTCATCTAATGACACGTCACCACGGGGAAAAACGCCCTGGGGAGGCTGTACAAAGTGCCGTCCGCACTGCCACGGAGATGAAGACCCGGCCTTTGCGGATTTATCGTCACGACCCTCGAAGTCGTCCAAATGTTCGTCTATCCATCTCACACTCGGAATTATATGCATCTTTCTCAGCAACTAGCAACGCTGAAGGCTCATCAAATCATCCGGGCCTTACAGACCTAAGTTCGCTGGAGTAGCTCTGGGGGCCTTCACACGTGAGTCTGCAGGGCTATTCGGGCGGCAAGACGTGTGAATAGCCCGCTCGTGAAATAGAAATTCATCAAGATTCTCCCTTCTCCTTTTCAAATTCCTCCACCACCAAGACAAAATGTCCAACTACCAGGTCCAACCTCAAACCGCACCGCCCAAGTACTCAGCTTCAAAGCCGGCGATTTTTGATGGGACGGACAGCTCGATCTCGTTCTTGGACTTCATTCAAGTATTGCAGGTGTCCCCCGACTGGACTGGCGTCAACCCCTCTATGGCTCATAACAACATGGAAGATATTTTACCAGCACATCTCTATGGCCCTGCGCTGCGATACTACGAAAGTCTACACCCTGTGTTTTTGGGAGACTGGGAGCGACTTCGCGACGTGATGACTTTCCGATTTCCGGGACCATTGAGAAGTGGAGGTGTAAGCAACCCCTCGCTACCGTTTCCAGCGACTGATAACCGAAGTTCTTTGTCCTGCAGTTGGTTTGGCGTTCGGCCACCCGGTGGGACGAAGATGGGCTTCGGACAATCGCCGACGCACCGCCTCGATGGGCAACGCCTTTGATGAGCTCAGGCAACAAACCTATTCAGGTACAGGTTTCCCTACCCCTTCCTCTTTTGGTACTGATTTATCCTTCAAGACAGAAACTTCTGTTCGAAATTCCCCAAAAAGAGTAAGCAAATTGGCAGCAAACACCACGCCCAGCACGCCCTTCATGCCTTCTTTCGGAACAGAACCATTTTGCTTCAGCTCTAAAGATCACGGAAAAGCTTCGTTTACCTTCAATCAATAGAAGTCCCAGCCCTAGCCATCCTTCATTTCATGTACGTGACTGCTTCCACCACTCCTCCAAACCACGCTTAGAGAAATATTTGCAAAGGGCCAGGGGTCACAAGTTACCGTCCATGCACTATACATCGAGTCCGACTACGGAGGGACAATCTGGTCGCCACCTCACCCCACAGCCTTAGAAGCAAAAGTCGATCTGAATGACCAACAAGCCGTTTTGGCTGCGAAGAAGGACCCTTTAATAACAATACTGGCAAGCCATGCGAAAGGGTGAGCAAGCATCATGGCTAAATTAGAGAACAATTCTAACCATTCGTCCCAACTGCATATTCTTACCACCCTCAGATACCGAATCGGCTTCCTCTACAGCGTCAATTATGGAGAGCATGAAATCAACTTCTGGCACAACATTCTCGCGCCCAAAGAATACTGTAAGGCTCCTCTTTTCGTGCAGATTGTTTTCTGTTCATCGTCCTTTGCTTCGCCCCAGCGATGTTTTACAGTCGGAAACCAGGCATCCGCTCCGTCTCACCGATGGGGTTTCTCTCTAATGCACACTCTATAACAGAGTTCATCTACGACAGAAGTGCATACATTCCAAATCATGACAGGGCTTCCCCTGGACAGTATACGGTTAAGAGCCATATTCATGTTGGGCTCCAGGACATCGGAGGTGGGGACCTTGCCTCTGATATAATCTTACCAGCTTCCTGACCTTGACTCTCTCCTCTTGTCAGAAATTACTTGGAGAATAAACATTGTTTAATCAACATACGCGGATCTTTTACTACCTTCCTTCGAAAGGCATGGATAGTGAAGCGGATACGTCATTGCGGCCCCGCGACGGGTCGACCTTTCAAGGACGTTGTACTCTTACATTCATTCAAGGCTCTACGGACTAGTACTATTTATTCATTTTCTAAGCACGGACACTATATATCTGGCTTGTGTACCTTTGTCGATCTAGAGAAATATTCCGCAGCAAGGTTAGCGCCGTCACTGCCTTATTAGCGAAGCCGGACCCTCAGCCTCGTGCACCCTTGCTTCCGGAGCCATAATTTTCCAACCTACACGTCAGCTTTGGGACACAAGGTGAAACTTCTATTCAACGCCATTGAAAAACTTTCCTCGGAATGCCACGCAGCGTTTCGATGATCTTTGATGGCTGTGACGCATCGGTGGCATTTCTCGATCTGGTCAGAGCACAAAGACTTTCATCGAGAACAACGGACAAGAACTGGTTAGATTGGATACCCACGTTACTGTATGGCGAGGCTCTACGATACTATGAGAGCCTCCCTGCCGACTGTCAAGCTGACTGGGTACAACTGCGAGACGCGATGGTCCGTCGGTTTCCTGGACCAGTCTTGAGTGGAGGGGTCAGTCAGGTTCCTTCGATGGTCAAGAAGAAGTAACCCCTCACCATCAATAAACCCTTGACATTCAGATTGTAGCTCGTTCGCCAACTCGATGGGACCAGAGCGGCGTGCCAACACCTGCGCAGTCTCCTCCCACGAGTACATCCAAGATTGCCGCCACACCTCCTATCCCGCCACCTAAAGATTCTCAGGCATGTTCGGGGCCCACCGGAAACTACTCCGCACCTTTGCTTATTGTTCCTATGTATCAAGGAAGCAAAACAAGGCGACAGCACGCCAGGGACAAAGGTACTTCCCTTCATTGTATTGTTGTTTCAGGTCGCGTTCTTATGTCGTTTCATCTCAGCAGTCGTATATGACGGGTCTAGTCAGGAAAATATCCCTCAAACAAAGTCCTCAGCTGGTATTCCAAGTCACCTTATTGCTATTCTGAGCCTTACAAGACGTTGCATAGATTCAGGAGCCGCAGATTACCATATACTCATTCATCATTGAGTTCGTTCAGGGAAGGACAGCTCGGAGGCCACTCCCCGCCTCGCTAGAAGCAAAAGTGGATTTACATGACCAAACAGCAATACAATCTGCGAGGGAGAAACCCTTGATTACTGTGAAGAAAAGCGACGTCAAGAAGTGAGCATGAACTTCTGATGCAATATCAAGCTACTTCTAACGTTTACCAATCCGATTTACCTATAAAGCTGTCGTGTTGGGTTCACGTATTGCGTCAACCACGGCACCGCAAGTATTGGCGTCCAACACAAAGTTCTATGGCCAAGAGAATTTAGTAAGGAACTCGAATTTCTAATAATACTATATCCAAGCTCTTACCCTCGTTACTCGTTTTCTTTCTTCATGCAGAAACCTCCTATAAGTCGTATCTGCTTCAAGCGCTCATCACTCCTGAGCGGGGCGCTGTATTATATCATCCCCTTGCGGACTTTCTATATCACGGCCAACCTTTCATGACCACTCCAAATTACAATGGGACAGGTCCTACGGCCGAATATACCATTCAAAGCTTCTTCCAACAAACCTCATCGGGACGTTCCGAAAACCTGGCTGGTAGGTTCTGGGTTTCTACTCTGTGATTACAAAAACCTACCCATTCACTCTCCCAATTCTATATTGCCATTATTTCGGAAATAGATATAACATGGATTATTAACGTCGTTTGACCTCAGCTGATCATGCTTCGCCACGCCTCGAACCTCGAGACCTGATGTCTCCACCCTTACAGACCGAGTTCCAATGTCAATTACAATAGAATATACCGTTATCATGCCTCGGCGTACTACTGAGGTAGGCCAGAGAGCTTAATGCCGTGACAGCAATAGCGTTAGGCGATTCGGAACGGAAGCCTCGTGCACAGGTTTGCTCAGCGAAGTCTACACGTCAGCTCTTTTACCAAGTGCCTTGCCCATAATACCGCCCCACACAGACACTATCTTTAATGGAAGTGACATACCTCAGCTGTCTTTTCTGGAGCTTGTTAGTAGCATAACGGTTTTAGGGCAAGCTCGCAGCAAGTATTGGACCGATCTAATCCCAACACTTCTGTATGGAGAGGCCCTACGTTTCTATGAGAGCCTCCCATCATCCTGTCAGGGTGATTGGAATCAGCCTCTAGGTACGATGGTCCAACGGTTTTCTGGGCCGTTCCCTCAGCTGGTCAGTCAAGGTGATAGCTTGAACTGGACACGAATGGTTACTTACTCCGAAAGTGTCCTCCCTTCTGGGTTGCGTTTAGCCGTTTGGCTCAAAGTGCTGTTCATACTGTTCCTGAAAGACCTCCGTTTGCACTCTCTGGCACCGCAACAGCTGGTGGAATGACCGTAACCGTAAACGAACCCACTTAGTCTTCCGTTGTAGCATGACGCGTATCCCCCTCTTTTTACAAAATAAATCGATGTCAGAAGAAGGAAGATTGTTTGCAATGATCCGAAAACTTTCTCGCTCGAAGTCCCAGTCCACAGCCTGTATTGTGTGAGTTTATGACTATCGACAACACCGCGGACATTCTAATCTCACATCTTGAGGGACGCCAGGAGCTCCAAGTCATAGCTTACTCATTTCTCATACAGTCTATGGGGCCTCGTTCTTACACGGTAGAAGCAGCAGTTGACTTTAACGATAAGCAAGCTGTCCTCTCTGTGCAGAAATCACCTCTGATCACCGTCAAGGGAGCAATGACAAAGCAGTAAGCAAGTCTTGAGGCTTTGACCTGGGCCATGCGTAAGTCAAATGATATGCTTATTTTTAAAAAGTTACCGAGTAAGTTTCTGTTTATGTATCAATCTCGGGGAAACGGCAATTGACAGCCGCCATGGAGTGTAGGGCCCGAGAAATTGACTACGCTGCGCCAATTTACCTGGTTGGAAACAAAGTGCTCGTGCAGCTCACGTAACGGTGGCATGAGCCATCACGTGGAACGCGATGGAGGGACTCTAACGCGCATTCTCAACTGCCATGAGACCGAACTGGTAGCTCGTGAACACATTAATTTGGCAAAATATTACAAGGTGGCTCTAGCAACCCCGGCAGGAGAAGAAAGATAGTTGCAACAGGTGAATCTAAAGAGCGAAGACGGATCTTTAGCAAAAAGCAGAATAAACTCCCACCCGCGGCTTTCAGGATGTAGCAAAACGGATGCGTACCTAACCACAAGCAGCTTGGAAGTCCTGACTTGAGGGTCATTTTTCCAGGGACTCGGCGGATGACTACAGATCCGGAAGCTCCCAAGTGGCGGTGCAAATCTCGCTCATGGGTTGGCCGATCCGGGTGTAAATTTCACGAGCTTCAATACAGACGGCCTTTGCCTGGTCTAATTTCCCTTGCATCGTGTATGCTGCCATCAAGCCGTCCAAGGCTCTCACTTCATTTTCATCGTCAGCAATACTAGCGAATGCCACTCTTGCTTGATTGAAAGATTCCTCTGCTTCTGGTTGTCGGTCTCGTCGGGTGTACAACGTTCCAAGACTCAACAACTCGTTTCCTTCGTTAAGTGTGTCGTTCATGCCAGAGAATAAGGCTTGGGCAAGGCGATAAGACTTCTCCGCTTCGGCGTCGTTAGCCTGTCGCAGGTGGAGATCGCCAAGTCGATCCAAGGTTGCAGCTCGAGCTGCATTGTGACCGATTCGGTCGAGCGCAGCTTCCGCCTGATTTAGTGCGTCAATCTCTTCGCAATACTTTGATTGAGAGTTGAATATCTCGGACAACAGTAGCGATGCGCCCGCTTGACCTTCGTCGTCAGCACCTCTGGTCCAAATCGCAAGGGCCTCGCTGACAGCACCCTCGGCCTCTACGTACGCCTGCTGAGCGTGGTGGATTTCTCCCAGGGCTAACAACGTTCCCGCTCTGCTATGAAGGTCATCGGCCTGATCGAAAGCAGCGAGTGCTTGTCGGTAAGCCTTGTCCGCCTCGTCGTATCGCATCTGGTCACGATAAAGCGTTCCGAGGCTCCATAATACTCTACCGGTACCGAATTCATTTCCGGCGCGAGAGTGAATCTCGAGAATGTCGATTAACGCCCTCTCCGCCTCCTGATATTTTGCTTGAGCATGATACATTTGTGACAGGCCATCCAACGCGTTCGCCACCCCCATGTCGTTGCTTATGCGAGAATGAGCTTCACGAGCTTCGTGAAACGCCTCTTCTGCTTTTTGATAGTTTAACTGGGCACGATAAGTATTCCCAAGACCAATCAATGCATTCGCTGCGCCGAGGTCTTCGCCAATGCTAGAATGGATCCTGAGAGATTCAATGAACGTGTTCTCTGCTTCTGGGTACCTCGACTGAGCGCGGTAAACTTCTCCTAGGTTATCTAACGCGTTCGCAGCACCTATGTGATTATCAATGCGAATATGGATCTCGTGGGCGGCGTTGAAAGCCTTCTCTGCCTCCTGAAACCTTGATTGCGTGCGGTATATCTCTCCCAGACCATCCAGCGCACTTGCCACACCGAGGTCGTTGCCTATGCGAGCTTGAGTATCATGAGCATCATTGAAAGCCTCCTCCGCTTCTTTGTTTTTTGACTGAGCACGGTAGGTCTCTCCCAGACCAGTCAAGGCATTCGCCATACCTAGCTCATTGCCGATAAGAGAGTGGATGTCGCGGGCTTCAACAAACGCGCTCTCCGCATCCCGATACCTGAGCTGAGCACGACATATTTCTCCTAGCTCAATCAATGCGTTTGCAGCTCCTAGCCTATTGCCGATGCGCGTGTAGATAGCGTGGGCTTGTTTAACGACCTGTTCTGCCTCGTGGCTCCGTGATCGCGCGCGGTACGCCTTTCCTAAGCCGTTCAATGCGTGAGCGGCACCCAGATCATTGCCAATCAGAGAGTGAGTCCTGTGGCTTTCCATATACGCTGATTCTGCCTCTTGAATTCTTGATTGAACGTAGTAAATACTTCCCAGACTGACCAACACGTTTGCCGCCCCGAGGTCATTGCCGATTCGAACGTAGACCTCGCGAGCACTTTGAAAGGCCCTTTCCGCTTCCTGATATCGCGCCTGAAGACGAAAGGTATCTCCCAGGCCATTTAATGCGTTCCCCGCACCCAGTTCGTTTCCGATACGAGAATGGATTTTGTGAGCGTCGCCGAAAGCCTCCTCAGCCTCCTTATACCTCGACTGCGCCCGAAATAATTCTCCGAGACCGTCTAATGCAGTAGCCGCACCCAGGTCATTGCCAATGCGACATTGAATCTGGTGGGCGTCCTTGAGGGCCTTCTCCGCATCTTGATGCTTCGATTGAGCACGGTAGGTATTGCCGATGCCATCCAACGCGTTCGCCGCACCCAGGTCATTGCCAATATGAAGATGGATCTCGTAGGCCTCCATGAATGCCTTTTCTGCGTCTTGATACCTCGCTTGAACCCGATAGATCTCTGCCAGGCCATCTAACGCTTTCGCGGCACCCAGATGGTCGCCAATACGAGAGCGGATCTCGCGGGACTCAATGAAGGCCTTCTCCGCCTCTCGATATCTTGATTGAGCACGGTATGTATTTCCCAGGCCATAAAGGGCATCTCCATTAGTCCTCTCGTCCTTTGTTTGAGTCGCAACGTCGACAGCTGACTTGTAATGAGACTCGGCCGTCTCCGGGTTATCCTGGAGACGATACATAGTCCCGAGTTCTACTAGAAGGGCCGCGGACCGGACCTTTGAACCACCAGTGACCTGTTCGGAGGGGACCACCGATGGCTAACCGAGTTGCGAAGTCAAAATAAGACTACTACTTTCGATGGAAATACTCACCATCAAGCAGATCTTCTGCTGAAAGGTGGACGCATCAATCCTTCGGTGTGGGTTCGCGAGCCAGCAGTCAGACATTAAACCGCAAAGTTCGAGAACATGGGACAGCTCTGCATTCTGCCGGATAGGGGGCAGTTTTCCGTTTATCGTATGAATTATGACCTCCACGTCTCTAACCAGATCCTCGAACGGAAATCTACCGGTGACAATCTGACATCCCGTCCCCCATTAGGATAAGCTAGACCCACGAAATTCCTTGTTTTAGAGTGTACTTACTTCCCAACAGATCCAACCGATAGCCCACATATCGCTCCGTAAGTCCTGAACCCCGTTGTCCAGAACTTCAGGGGCGGTCCAACGAAGAGAAAACTGGGGACCCGTTAACGTAAGCTCCATGGTAGAATCGTTAAGCATGATCTTAATGTCTGCCGATCCTTGTTCAATATCAGTTTTGACGCCTTGATCAGCAAATTCCACCTGATGTTCTTTCGCTTCGGCAGTGGGTCGGTAGGCGCGAGCGGACCCAAAGTCAGTGATCACGGCATTGCGCGAGGAATTCACGAGGATGTTCAGCTGAGTGACCGCTTAATAAGGGTAGAACGACTCATAATGTAATCGAAAACGCTCACAGACTTGAGGTCACCATGACAGATAGGAGGTTCTCTCGTATGCAGGTATTGGACTCCATTTGCTACGTCTTGAATCTGGGTTGGTCGTTCGTTCAGGGATTGCGGGTCCAGCACGATATGCACTGGCGCTCACCAACGAGATGCGTTCAGGAATGTCCCACTCTCCCGAACGCAGAAACTCTCTAACGTTCCCATTCTCCTCCCATGGTAATACAATCCAAGCATTCCCCTGCTGCATATCCTCCACAAATCCAACGAGTCGTATGATATTAGGGTGAGAAAATGTCGTCATCAGGCCAAGCTCATTCACGAAAGACTTGGAAGAGCATGAATGTTAATGACGAGAAATGACAAATAGGAAACAGAAATACCTTGAAAAACTTAGTACTCTCTTTGGCGTCTTCTCGATTGAACTCGAATATCTTTACCGCCACCACTTGCTCGGACCTCGAAACACCGGATCCATCGGCCGGGATAAGATTTGCCACGATAATGCTCCCTTGACCGCCCTTTGCACGAGGTGTCTTTTCTGTTATCCTGACTTTGTTTATGAGAATTCGGTAGCTAGACATCCCGTCGAGAATCTTTGACTATAGACCAGCCCGGTTTAGCTAAATAGTTCATCAGTCGCTGATACGGGCGCTCACAGCTCTATCCATAGCTTGCTCCTCAGAGAGGTCGGGTGTCATTTCTTCTGTCATCAGCTGGTAAACACAACTTGCTCGGGAATATGGGGTCGTCGTTTTGACGGCAGGCGCGAGGAAAGTCGAGGTCAGTTTGCTGGTCTCAAGGTGGGGGGGCTGAAGCATCGACAATACTCACAGTGGTAAGCGTTTGTTATATGTACTCGGTAGACTGCTTCCGATTGTTTTTGTCACACCTTGTTGCCTTTTCCGTCGTAGGGTAGGATGTTCCAGGGTTGTGTGCAAGGGACCGAGTATACACAGCCAAGCACAAACAAATTTAGTCGAAAGTTGGGTTTTGGTCCCTAATGCATGGGTAAAACACACACCTCTCCGCCCATCAATGTACCGGGATGGTCTGTTTTCTACGTCAGCACCCAGCCAGGCTCATGCTGTCCTTCTCCTGGGTAATAATCAAGTGTAAGCTGGATGGAAAATCGGAAACCGTGAGTGTTCTTTTCCCCCCACACAACAAAACACCACTTCGTTACTCACGAAGATCCTCCCACCGCTCAACATTCTTCCCATAACCCCTGACTATATTCATAGAGAAAGCCCTTTGCTACTCTCACGAACATCTACGAAAGCCCTTGGCACTGCCACCATGAGGGTCCGGACGTTTTTCACCCTTCGCTTCGCTGGCACCTTGCACAAAGACCGCCCCACCCAACTATAAACACGGAGTCTCGAATCCGCTAATCCTACAAGATGGTCACCCATATTTTCACCATTCACCCTGAAGAATTTCCGGTATTCGACGGAAGCGACCCCTCGCTGTCCTTCGCGGACTTCATCAGAAGCATCGACGTGACCCTAGACATGGCGCACGAACGCGCGGACGACGTCTTACCGACGTTCCTATACGGAGACGCTCTGCGGTTCTACGAGACCCTCGATCAGGAGTGTCAGTACGATTGGAATAAGCTGACTTATGCAATGTGTGGGCGGTTTCCGGGGAAGCAGGAAGCGATAGACGTACGTCCCGTTTGATGGTCGGGTCTATGCTTGTTCTCGAATCTCGAAAGTGTTGTGCAGGCTAGTAGCCTTCAGACTCCAGCTGACGGGCCTCCCTCAGCCACGACGCCGAGGATGACACCGTCCCCGAGTGAGGTGGCTTTAACAAGCGAAGCCAAGACGAAGACTAGCACCAAAGGGGACGCGGTCGAAAAGGGTTCGAAACACAAGGTGATGTTCAAGCCTCCGGCTGTTCCAACTTCTGCATCTCTTGGAACTCACCGACCTGCTTCTCCCGCTTTAGAAACCCGACGTTTGGCTTGGCAAGTTGAAAGACAAACTTCGGCTTCCATCGTATGCCCGTTCGCCTAAGTCAGATGACGATGTTGGCCCGTCGAACGCGTCCTGAATGTCATGTGGCTCCATTCATCTATTGTGCTAACAACGGTGGATTGACCCTGGAAGTCGGCTTTATCGTTATCCGTGGCCAGCCTGCGCCACCGGGCGCCGAGACAAAAAATCCCAGCGCATAGGTTCAAGATTGAAAGGTCACACTGTGCGGGCAGATCATGTTCACCAACAGCAACCACCAAAAGGCATGGCATTCATGATAGTAACAGACCAGAAGATCCCAAGTCTGTTACTACTACGGTGCCACGACGAAGAAAAGCAAAAAGTCATCGAAGCCGACAAACTCGACGAAAAGCAGGGACCACGACGACAGAGCGTAAAAGGTATAACGTACGGTTACGAAAATGGAACTGTTCCGTGACGAGAACGTAAAAGAGGAGTTAAGGCTTTAGTATGAATAAACAAGCGTTCGTAAGAAGAAAATGGAGGGTCCAAACTTGTACGATATGAGGAGTAAAAAGAGTAAGTCCATGATGCGGAAAAGCAAGGTCCGATCAACAACAAAAGCAAAACGCGGAAGGAATAAACGAATAAGAAAAATCGTTCAAGAGACGGATGTCGTTAGGGTATTGTTAAATGAGTAGTGCGACGGGTGAGAGGTGATTAGGTGGTTCGAGCGGAACGAAGGAGGTGGGGTTAGGAGGAATGTTTAGCACTTCCAGGTAGACTGTAAAAAGCGGAACGAATATCAGTAAACTCCGATATAAAAAAAGGCGATGCCGGGGTCGAATACGTACATCGCGCTTTCCAGCGGTTTGTTTCTTCGCATAAGGAGCTTTGCCACCAAGGCACTCAGCAACGGTGACGAACTTGTAGCCTTTAGCCTTGAGGACCTTCAAAGCATGGGGCAAAACGGTATCGACGGTGCTCTGGTAGGTTTCGTGGTTCAAGGTCAAGATCGACGAGGGCTTCTTGTTGGCGATGTTGGTGTAAAGCGTGTTGCTTTGAGAGGCCGACTTGCCGACGGAATCGCCCGAGTCGAAGTCCCAGATGACGAGGGACTGGCCGTTGGCGGCGGCCACCTCGCGGGAAGCCTGGTTGTAGCTGCCGTATGGCGGGCGGACGAAGGCGGGCTTGACGCCGAGGATCTTGGTCAAAGCGGTGTCGGTCTTGGTCATCTCAGACTTGACTATGAACGGAGGGTGCGTTAGAGTTATAATGAGCACGGAGAGTGGCCGAGGGAGACGTACGCTTATCCTTCGATATTTTCTGCCAGTCGAGGTGAGCCCTGACGGACAAGGTCGCCCACCCGTTAGCAAACAGCGCCCGTGTCAGACGGACAAACGAACCAAGTGTGAGAAGCGATCTGATGACCAGCGTTGTAGGCCTTTTTGAGACGCTTTTCGTTGTCAGTAGAGTAGATGCATTCGTCTGGATGGGGTAGGGAGGGCGGGAGGTCAGGTTCAAAGCACGGCACTCGACAGGACGATACTCACAATTGTTGCCGTTAACGAAGAACGTTCCCTTGGCGCCGGCCGCGTTCAAAGTATCGACGATTTTGCTGTTCCACTTGTATGGGCCGTCGTCTGCCGGGTGCAAACAAAAGGGGGTCGGGGACAATTAGGGTCCAGTCGAAAATAAAATCAAAACAAAAGGCCTGCGTCGGCTCATGACGAGAAAAAAGCACGCACCGAAAGTGATCGCGACGGTGTTGGCGGTCGAGCACTTGGTATAGACAGATGCCAAAGTGGCCCGTTCAACCAAGGACAAAGCTTCGTCCTCGGAGAGGTCGCCGAGCTCGGGGGCACGCTCGGTGAAGTTGGCGGGGAGAGCCGAGACGAGGGTCGCGAGGAGGGAGAGAGTAAGGAGGCGGGAAGTCGTGAACATGTTGGAGAGTATTAGAGATTAGTAGGGGGAAAGGGGGAGGAGGTGAAGTTCGTGAGGGGGTATGAGATGCGTTGGAATGCGGACGAAGGCGTAAGAGGGGGAGCCTGGCGGTCGAAAGTGGGAGATGGATGACATCTTATATAGCAGAGTCCTTTTGTTGGTCCCGGGGATGATGAGACCCAACTTGTCGTACGCTTAGACCAGGGAGAGCGATGTCGGCGAGAGAATACCGGATGTAAACAGGGTCTGGCCGTGGGCTCGGCCCGCTGGGCGCCTTCTCTCCCTTCCCGCCAAGACAATCGCGCCCGTCTCCCTTCCCGCCGCCACCTTCCGCGTTCACACTCAATCCTCAAAGCGTCCCATCATCCGCTCACCCAATCCATATTCCGCAGAGGTCTCCTTGAATACATGGACTCGGAGGAGCCTGGTCATTTCAGAGCGCGTGATCCCGAACAGCTCAGCAGAACAATTTCCCGTAATAGGAACCCGCAGATCAGTTATCCACTAAGGGCCTTGCGTGGGTTCGGCTGCGCCTGGACCCCGACGCGGCATACGTTTCGGGCAGTTCCCGGTGCGAATTACGAGACTCTGCGACAGGCTCTGCCTTGCTGGCATCATTCGCTGAGGCGCAGGATGTCAGCAAGGCAAAAGTCGGTAAGTACGCCATGTGATCTCACCCTTCTCACCTATCCGAGGTCAAAGCTCGACAGGTGAGAATCCACCCCTATCTCGCACTCGCAGCTGGAAACATTATTCATTGGTCATACATGCAGTCGATGGCTGTGCTCCCCGCTTTTTCGGGCAATGCATGGGGAGTCGGTGCGAACCCCGAGGTCACACCCAGCCGTTGACGCGTCTTACCCTATCGATCAATGCCGCCAATAAGGAGACATGCAAGAGCAGCTGAGGTTTCATAACTTGTACATGCATCCGTCATAAAAGCACTAGCTGTCCGACCATCGCTTCGCAAGGTCGACTTGAACATCGTCGAAGGCCCGCTTTATCGCCGACCGGTCCGCAGCGGAGACGTGACGATGGACAAGCGTTCCGTGGCATTCCGGTAAACCATACCTCGAGCCGATTTCAAGATTCACCCTACTCTTACTTGTCTCCGAATACAACTGTTGAATGTATCATTGGACGTCTACTTCATTTAGGGACCCGCCAAGTCGGACGCTAGCCCAGCTACAATACCCTTCACCCAGAGGATATAGCTCAGATGATACGCGAAGCTTAGGGAGCAGCTCCTCGGCTCGATGCTCCGTGGACAATTTACTAATAGAGCAGTTCTCGGCCACGGAATCCATTTTAGACCTTTCTTCCATTGGGTCACGATCATCCATCGCGATATCCTTAAGCGACCGATACGTGAGAGACACTCACCAACTGCCGCTCGCCTCCTACTGACGACAGCGAACTCCCCAAATAGAATTGGTGTGGTGGCTGGATTTGCACCATATTCAGTGCTGTAAAACGCAGCTTAATCGAAAGGCGGGTCAGGAAACTTCTGATCAAGCTCCACACTGTCGACGAGGCAATGGGCGATCCCATTGAGGCAAAAAGTAAGCGGTACTCTGCAGCTGCAGAGTTGCTAGGGATTGTTCGTGATGCACGTGATGGGGAGGAAATTATAGCTCGGGAGTTCGTTAAAAACAAGTCGAGACAAGACATTGGAAGTCTCCTAAAGCTCAGTGATGATCACCTTGAGGAGCTTGGAGCTGCGGCCGTCTACCCTAACGCCGACCCGGAAGCAATGTACAAACAGCTACTGTCCGTGGTCTTGATGCATTCAAATGAAGCTTCATTCATTAGGACCATCCGAGCTCAACTCAGGGAAGGCATGGAGGGAACGGCGGCCGTTCTATACGTGGCAACGGCGAGGCCACAGCGGTTCTTCGACCGAATCGGCATCCATGTCATCGCCAATTTCTGCAACAGAGCAATTCGGTTCCATGCACCTTTCTGCCCTAAATGGTACTGCGCAGTAAAACTTCTGTGCATGATACTCAAGCACCGAGACCCTATCATGCTGAGGGATCAAGCCTTGCTGGCGTCACTTCTCTCTATTACAATCGATTCATTCATCGAGATTGTTGCAGAAGAATGGCAGACAGAGGTATCCAGCACTTCGGAATACCAATTCGTCTTCTATGGTCTTCCCATACTTCCGTTGATCGCTGGGTGTTGCGAGGGGGTTCTACGCTACCTGCAGTGGGAAGGCGGAGCTAACTCAGGACCTCTCAAGTCATTCTTAGAGCTGCTGATTCGCTTCGTTTGTCGGTTACATCTCGGTCCGCGGAGACTAAACGCAGAGGGGGGACTCGGAATCTACGTATTGACTTCGTTCTTCAAGGTCCCACTAGTCATAGAGCTCTTTGTCGAGACCGAGCTCTCGGGCTTTGCAAGCTTCCTCGTGGATATAATGCTCCATCCCTGGACCGTTGATCGAGGAACGGATGATTTCGAGAAAGTACGTAAACCTTTATTCATTCCCCGATAGGAGGTACGACTCTTTCTAACTGAGATCAATAGGACATTCTGAAGCCTCTTGCCGCGAAAGAGGATCTGTGTCTTACTTGCCTTTGCTCTCTTCCGGGGTCCACATTCAGCGGAGCCTTGTCTGGTGCGCTGAAAGAGGGAATGCTCAAACTCGATTCGCCCAACCCAAATCCATACGAGCCGCTCGGCCTTGTGGAACGCTTACTGTGGCTTTCAAACGTTAAGATGAACGAGGAGCAAATACATCTTGCACTAATCGGAGGGCGTGCATGGGAACTCCTTGCCCGTGCTCTAAAGCATACAGGGAGTCTGGATCCAGACGACAGAGGTCTCTGGCGGGCGAAAGGTCTGGCGATGACCTGCCTCGGCAACATTATAGAAAGGATGGACAAGGAGCAATTGTGCGATTGCGTTCAAGAGGAGATGATCGCCTGTGTCGTCGCAATTAAGGAGGATGCGACGGTCCCGTTGGTACAAAAAGGCCAGGCCATCTTCCTGCTGCAGCGCTACACTCTGGCAGCCGACCGCCTGAGGGTCCAGCCCTTCCACCGAGAGGACACCTCAAACATGGCCGAAGAGTATCGAAACGCGAATCCTGACGATACGGGATCTCATTAGTTTAGTTTTTCGATCGACCTTGACCATAGCTGATACCGTTTCCGTCGCTATTCCTTGTAGACGCTGGATCGTTTGCATTACCACCACTGTACTTGTTGATTGTATGACTCGTTCGTCTTGTTTCACGTTTTACCTGGTCTTCATGTACTTTTTTTTTCCGACGCAGAATGCTGAGATATTCCAAGTCTTGAACCTTGGATGCAGTACTGTGACGTTAAAGACGATTCCCGAGCGTGTGGACATCGGCAATACGCGATGCACAATTCAACTGTCCTCGACCACTGCGATAACCAAAATTGCTCTTACTACTCCCATTACTGCTAACGCATGCATCTCCAAACACTTACACAATACGGAAATCAAACCCCACATTATGCACCATGTCAAGTGGGCCTCAGACGATACCCAACCAACTCGACCAGTGGCGCTTCGTCCCGTGGCTCCGTGGACTCTGTTTTGATCGAGGAGTTTCCCGACTCGGATTCTAGTTCCACCTCCTGTGAACGAGAGTCGCAGTCGGCGCCAAGTGTTCCCGAGCCCACCGTGAGTGATTTGCACTGACATGCGATGCCGCCGCTGACGATCGGGCGAACCTCTTAAATAGGCAGGTCCTCCGAAAGTGCACAGTCGTGGACTCAAGAACATGGTATCACGCAAAATACTCAAAAAGCAAGTTCAGAAACTCCTCGCCACCCTCATTTCAACCAACGACGGGGCCAGCTGCTCCGTTCCAGATCGGCAACGGCACGAAGCAGCGGCCAGTTTAATGAAAATAGTTGACGAAAACAAAGAGGGAGCTGACATAGTAGCTCTCCGATTCGTCGAAAGGGATTTAAGGCGAGAAGAAGTGACTCGGGCGCTGCTAAAGCTAAGCGACGATGAGCTTGACATTGCGAGGTTTCGGCTCCTCGACCCGATTCCCCAGAAACCTACATCCATCAGACTCTTGGAACTCGTGATGCGGTACACAAGTGATTCCCTCTTCTTTCAGAAGCTTATCTCATCTGCCATGAAGGACGGAAATCGGGGAGCATTGATAATTTTGCATTTAGCGACACAGGAGGAAGTAGGCTTCTTTTTCAGAATCAACTATCAGCTCATCCTCGACTTCGGTAACCGGATAATTGGAGCCGAGGAATCCCTTAGTCCTAGATGGTATTGCGGGCTGAAGCTTCTTTGCAAGCTTTTCGAAGCTGCCGCTCCATCCGAATGGAGGGAGCTAGAGCTCCTACCACCTCTTCTTTCAACCTTATTTGAAGGTTTTGTCAAACACAGGCAAATTCTATCTCAAACGGATATGGACGAGAACGCAAGAAGCGAGTCTAACTTCCATAATTCACAACTCATGCCACGTATCGCCAAATGCTGCGATAAGATCGCAAGCAAGTTCGATCCGATAGTCCTTCTTCCTCCGGAG
Source organism: Tulasnella sp. 408 (assembly GCA_019633405.1). Lineage (NCBI taxonomy): Eukaryota > Fungi > Basidiomycota > Agaricomycetes > Cantharellales > Tulasnellaceae > Tulasnella > Tulasnella sp. 408. The sequence continues at coordinate 13,604 of WSTX01005326.1, read as the reverse complement.
ACTGTGAAGCCATTTATCGAGCTATTGGTTCATCTAGTCCATCCGGACGAAATTGGTCTCCGATATCTGGGCCACGAACGCGGGTTGGCGTTGTGGACACTAATCTCGTTGCTCAAGTTCCCGACAATCGTGGGGCTCATCCCCAACGAGAAGCTATCCAGCATCTCTACCTTCTTTATGGACACAGCGCTCCATTCATGGACCCCCAACTTTCAGGAAGCGGGGGTCTCCGAGAAGGTACGAGTAGAGCGCGTGTTTCGTCATGGGTCAAGCCGCCGTTCTGACTACCGTCCTTAGAGCTTACTTAGACCCTTAAAATCATGGATGGACTATTGGGGAATCTTCGGCCTTTGCTGCCTTCCCGAGTCTACGTTCAATAACACATTAACGACGATTTTAGAAGATAGCACACTTGAGCTCGAGAATCCCAACACAAATCCTTACGAGCCGCTCGGTCTTGTGGAACGTTTACTGTGGCTTTCAAACATTCCGATCATCGACGCCGAGGTTCATCGGGCACTGGTCAAGGGAGGTGCATGCGAATTCCTGGTGTACGTACTGTCGCATTCAAGGACTCCTGATCCGCAAGATCGAGGCGTGTGGAGAGCAAAGGGTCTAGCCATGACCTGCCTCGGCAATATCGTTCAACGGATGGACAAGGATCAGTTCTCCCTGCACATCACCAAAGCCATGATCGATGGTGTGGTGACGATTAAGGAGCACGGGGATGTGCCCGAGGTGCAGAGGGGTCAAGCTATTCTTCTGCTGAAGCGTTGCACTCTGGCAGCGGATCGCTGGGGCGTTCCGCTCCATTACCGAGAGGACACCTCGGACCTTCCTGAGGAGCTTAGGAACAGGGATGCTAACAATTCGCGATCAACTTGATACCGCTCGTATACGATCTTACCCAAATGATTGATGATCCTCGGATGAAGCTTACTTGTGAATGCCATGCGGAGGTTTTATATTCCTTTGCTGTTCTTGTTGATTTCTCGCCTTAAGTAACGGCCTTTGTTTGCATTTCTTGATTGTATTTACGTACTGTGGACGCTTCTGCGAACGTAGTTGGAATTTTGCCTGCGCCTGCTGCAGTCTCGAAAGTGGTTGGCGGGGATAGGTGATGGTAAGAAGTATAATGTACGGTACGGAAGTGTCCCGTGGCAAAGGTCATATTTAACACGATACACACGCAGTGTCCACCGAAACCAAAGGAAGGAGAGCAAGTGCGGGATTAGAAACTAAGTAACGTAGTCCGTGATGTGCAGAGAGCATCCAAAGTCTAATAACAACGACCAATAAAAAGCCCTAAGAAGAGGGGGGGAAACAGTACGTCGGGGAAAAAGGATAAGAATGAGAGTAGAGGGTATGCAGGGGTTTGATTAAGCGAGTCGCAGTGGTATGAGTGCGGGCAATAGAGTTGCTCAGATGGGAATAAACGAGGACGGAGGGTATATTGGTATTTAACACTTCCATGTAGACTGTAAAAGTTCATACCATTATCAGTATGCTCCGACACGTCGAGGAGAGGAAAGGGCTAACACGCACATCACGCTTTCCTGCAGTAGTCTTCGTCAAGTAGGGGTTCTTTCCTCCAAGGCACTCCGCAACGGTAACAAACTTGTAACCTTTTGCTTTCAGCGTCTTCAGAGCGTAAGGTAAGACCTGCTTCGCGGTCGTCTCGTACGTCTCGTGATTCAGCGCCAAGATCGTCGAAGGCTTCTTGTTAGCAACGTTCTGATACTCGGTCTCGCTTTGTTGAACCGTTTTGCCGACGGAATCGCCCGAGTCGAAGTCCCAGATGACGATGGATTGACCGTTGGCGGCGGCGACTTCGCGAGACGCGTTGTTGTAGTTTCCATAGGGTGGGCGAACAAAAGCGGGTTTGACGCCGAGGATTTTAGTCAAGGCTGTGTCGGTTTTGGTCATCTCAGACTTGACTACGACGAGGGAATACGAGCTGTGTTAGATTGAAGACAGGGGAGGGGACTGCAGAGGATGGGGACGTACGTTTATCCTTTGAGAGGGTGGTCCAGTCAAGGTGAGCCCTAAAAAGTGTCCCGTGTCAACGAATAGCAATGCATTGCGAATAGGAAAGCTCACCAAGTATGAGAAGCAATCTGGTGACCAGCTTGGTACGCGGTCTTGAGACGCTGCTCGTTGGCCGTCGAGTAGATGCACTCGTCTACATGGGGGAAGGTATGGCAGATAAGGTCAATAGAGACCTCTCACTGCAGAAAGCGCAAGACTGACAGTTATTTCCATTGACGAAGAACGTTCCTTTGGCATTGTATTGTTTCAGAGTATTGACGATGTCGGTGTTCCAGGTGTACGGTCCATCATCTATCAACAAAAAGCCGGTCAGGGTCCAGTCCAAATAAAAACAAAAGCTCCCAGCCTCAGGTTAGCGCGCGCTCACTCACCAAAGGTAATGGCAACCGTGTTGGGGGTCGTGCATTTGCTATAAACAGTAGCTAGAGTGGCCCGCTCGACCAGAGACAACGCTTCATCTTCGGTGAGATCTCCGAGGTCGGGAGCGCGGGCAGTGATGTTGGCCGGCAGAGCGGAAGCAAGAGTTGCGAGGAGGGAGAAGGCGAAAATACGGGAGGTGAACATATTAGGGTATAAGATTAGTGAGAGCGGAAGGGCTGATGGGTATGAAATGCGGAACGAAGGGGAGGAAGGGAGGAGGGGCTTAGCGGACTAAAATGGAGCTTCATGTCGGCCTTTAACTAGGTCGATGCCCAAGCGTAGGTCTGAACCACTGGTGGACTGACAGAAAGACGTAGACCAAGCCAGAGTAAACGGAGAATGCAGAGCGCCGGAAGTAACACAGGGTGTGCCTGTCAAATGTTTGGCCATTTGGTGCCTTTCTCTTTCCTTTTTCCAAGAACATTCCGGCTTCTTTCGTCGCCTCGCCTCCTTTCTGCCAGCATACTTGTTCATCAGAGAGCTCATTGGTAGACCATATTTTATTATACAACACCATCAACGTTACAGATCTCAAGCTTAAGAGCAGCTTGGCAGTCTCGCGTGCAAACACCGGCGGGTTTACATAATAGGTAAACAATACCGAAAAAGGGCAAGCCTCACATTGGCATCGCACGTTGCTATTTATACTACGGGGGCACGTGGACCAGCTATGCCTTCACCGCAAAGCCCCAATTCGGGAACGACCCTAGTGGTAGTCACCAGAATCTGAAACAGGCCCGCCCCGCTGACTTTCTCTGCCGCTGGGCGCCTTATCTCCCTTTCCACTGAGGAAATTCAAGTTGACCGCCTCCCCCTTCCCGCCGCCGGCATCGGCGTTCACACTCAATCGTAAGAGAGTCTTAGGATCCTCTGTCCTCAACGAATATTCCACAGCGATTCCCTTGAATTAACGGGCTCAAAAGATCTTCGCCAGCGGTGCCACAAGCTCAAACCAACTAGGGAGACAAATTTCCGCAATAGGGCAGCCGCAGATACTAAGGGCCTGCATCCTTGGGTTCGGCGGCGCTTGAACCCCGACGCGGCATACGTTTCCGGCAGTTCCCAGTGTAAAATATTAATTATGGGACTCTGCGACAGGCTCTGCCTCGCTGGCAATATTCCCGTTGGCTGAACCTCAGGATGTTACCAAGGAAAAGTGGGTACGTATGTCTTGTGGTCCCCGCCCTTCGCTCATCACCTATCCGAGACCACAGATCTAGAGGTGAGAATCCACCGCTTTCTCGCACCCGCAGCTGGGGACATTCATTGGTCATGAACGCGGTTGGGGCTGGCGCATGTCTTTCCCTATCGGTGGACCCGGCCGGCTTCTTCATATAGCATTAAGGAAACAAGGAAATGTAAGTTTTCATGGCTTGTATATGCATCTTTCGTGAAGCACTGGTTATCCGAACGGCAGTTGAAATCCAGAACTTCATGTTTCGACACAAACCCGTTTATCCCCGTCGGCCCGTCCGTAGCGGAGACGTAACGCCGAACACGCTTATTGCACGCTGCCGGTCAACCACCGCTCAATCTCGATTCTCTATTTCACTCTGCAACTCTTACTCGCATTGAAGGACAGCTACTGCATGTATCCTAGACGTTCTACCCTATCCCGGAAAGCCCCACAGGGACAGAAAGCATGGCGGCGATGGAACTCCCACTCAAGGGGGTATGGATCAGACCAAGATGACGCGCGAAGTGCGGGAAGCCGCGCCTCGTCTCAAGGATCCGTGGACAGCGTTTTAATAGAGCACTTTTCCGCCTCGGGCTCGAGTTCCAACAGTTCTCTGCAGGGTCTACAGTCATCCGCACCCGATTTTGAGCCACCCGTGAGCCATAGGACCCGGCCGCACCCCGTCCCCAGCTGATAACAAGTATACTTTCGAAGCGAGAAGCGAAAAATGGCCGGTTCATTACCATCCTGAGACGGATACAGCTTGCCGCTGTCAAGAGGCGAGCGAGGAAACTCCTTGACGAACTTATCATTGCCACCAAAGGAGAGGATGAGCCGGCTGTCGCACAACTGCAACGGTTCAATGCAGCGGCAGGCTTAGTGATGCTTGTCGAGGAACAACCCAGTGGCGAGGAAATTGTAGCTCGGAGGTTCGTTAAACGCGCGCCCAGAATAGCTGAGGGTACTCGAGCCCTCATGAAACTCAGCGACGACGAGCTTGTCAAGCTTGGGTACGAGGCCATCAGCACCACCTCCGAACCAACAGCATCTAGAAAACTACTGGATGCTCTGTTGAACCATTCAAACGAGTCTTCATTCTTCAGGGAAAGCATCTTGCCTCAGTTGAGAGATGGTTCGGAGGGACCGGCGGCCATTCTCTACCTGGCAAGCACGAAGACATACAGCTTCTTCGCTCACATCAAAGACCACGTTATCTTCGACTTCTGCAAAAGAATAGTTGGTGAACAAGAAGTACTCAGCCCTAAATGGTGCTACACGGTCAGACTCTTGTGCCTGCTTTTCAGATGCACAGACGGTACATATCGGGAGGACGGTGCAAAATTTCAGTCTTTTCTCTACACTGTAATCAAATCCTTCATCCATATTTTGATGGAAGAACCTCGAGAAGCCATGCTCTTGACGTCCCAATACCGGTTCATTTAGCGTGGCTTTCCCATACTCCCACCATTGGCCAGGTGTTGCGAAAGGATCGAAAGCAGTGCACATTTGGAGACACTAGCTTCTTCGACTCCTTTCAAGCCTTTCTTGGAGTCCTTGATCCACTTCGTCTTTCCACAGTATCTTGATCCACGGAACCTAAACACCGAACATGGACTCGGGATCTTCGTGCTGATCTCGTTCCTCAAGTTCCCATCAGTCGCGAAACTGTTCCTGGATTCTGAGCTTTCCAGATTTGGGAGCTTCCTCGTGGAAGTGGTGCTTCGTTTACGGACTTTGGACTTCGAGTTTGCGGACACCGATGAGAAAGTGCGTGGAACACGTTTGGATGTCTAATCTTATCGATTCCCCTCTAATCAAGGTTGATAGGACATTCTGAGGCATCTTACTAGACAGGAGGACCTGTACATCACTTGTCTTTGCTCTCTTCCAGCGCCCGCATTCAGTGTAGCCGTATCCGGTGCCCTGAAAGAGGGAATGGCCCAACTCAATTCTCGAAATACATATTCATACAAGCCCCTTGCTCTTGTGGAACGCCTACTTTGGCTTTCAAACGTGAAGAAGATGGAGGAGCAGATTCACCGAGCACTGGTTGAAGGGCGTGCATGCGAATGCCTCGCCCACGCTCTAACTTATACGGGGGGGTTGGATCCAGATGACAGGGGTCTCTGGAGAGCAAAAGGTTTAGCAATGACCTGCCTGGGTAACATTATCGAGAGGATGAACAAAGAGCAATTTTGCAATTGCATTAGAGAAGAGATAATCGCTTCCGTTGTGGCAATCAAGGAGGATGCCGCCGCCCCGTTGGTGCAGAAAGGCCAAGCCATCCTCCTGCTGCAGCGCTACACTCTTGCAGCAGACCGTTTGGGGGTCCAGCCTTCCCATCGAGAGGACACCTCGAACGTGGCCGAAGAGTTTCGGGGCGTCGATCCTGGTGATCTGGCACGACCTCCGTCGACCACCGATGTAAGCTTTGTTAGTGCTCTATCACAACTCCCACTACCACCACCATCACCACCACAAGCGCAGCAAAAACGACTTTCAATACCATCACTGCCAACATCACGATCACGGTCACGGTCACAATCGCCATCCCCACCACCATTTCTAGAAGCTCCAACACTACTATCACCACCGCCTCCAGTACGACCACTATCACATGTACATGTAAGACCGCCACCACATCTAGTACCACAAAAATTACCAGTACTCACTCTAGATTCCGAACCACAGAATATTCTGGAAGCGTTTTGGTCCTTCCTTCGTCGCCGTGGGGCACAACCTCCACCAGCATCCCATGAAGGCTCCAGAGCTTCTGCACCACCATCGTCACCGTAGCCCACTCCACATCACCGACTTGCTGTACGTGATACCCAGTAGGAATACCTTTGTCGTTCGGTTCCCCCTATGCTCCGTTTCTTTGTTCTGACACCATGTAAATCGCATTGTTTCGGTCCCCTGTCGTTCTCTCTCCGCGCTGCTCCCATGCTCCCCAATCACAGTAACGGCCAGTATGGAATGGATTGTTCCTCTCAATTTGGCGGCGATCCAAAGTTGCCCCACCGTTTTGATCCTAATAGTCGACGTTAGCTGAAGGGACTGGAACAGTCGCCCTTCGATTCGTCGTCGATACAGATTGATGAGGCTGCGGGTGGCAGTCGACTTGGCTAACAGAAGACTCGAGCGCGGTGCTTTCCGAATGCAATTTCACCAAGAATATGTTAGATTTACTAAGATAAATATGTAATGTTCGATGAACGACGAGAGAGGAACAGGACACGACATTAGAAGCCAAACCGAGTAGTCCGTGAGGTTGGAAGAAAGATGCAAGATCCAATGATCATGAATAGTAAACGAGGTTCCAAGAGCCAAGGAGTGAGGAGAGAATTACGTCCGAAAATGGATGGGAAGAACAGGTGAGGGGTAAAAGGAAAGACGGAGCGGCCCGGGAGGAATAGATGGGAGAGGGTTGATGTCGCTGTTTAGCACTTCCAAGTAGACTATATAACGTCATGAAGTCATCAGTAAGTTTGGCACAGCTGAACGGCGTTCAACGGTGAAAACATACATCACGCTTTCCAGGAGTGGTCTTCGTCAAGTATGGGTTCTTCCCTCCGAGGCACTCCGCAACGGTGACAAAGTTGTAATGCTTCGCTTGCAGCACCTTCAAGGCATAATACAAAACGTCCTTCGCGGTCGACTCGTAGGTTTCGTGATTCAAAGTCAAGATCGTCGAGGGCGTCTGGTCCGCGACCTTCCGGTACTCGTCTTTGCTTTGTTGGGCCGATTTGCCGACGGAATCGCCCGAGTCGAAATCCCAGATGACGATGTCTTGGCCGTTCTCGGCGGCGACTTCGCGAGACGCGGCGTTGTAGTTTCCGTAAGGTGGGCGAACGAAGGTGGGTTTGACGCCGAGGATTTTGGTCAAGGCCGTATCCGTTCTAGCCATTTCGGACCTGACTACGACGAGCGAGAAAGTAATTGGTGTTAGATTAAAGATAGGAGGAGGGGGCTGTGGAAGAGGGGGACATACGTTGATCCTTTGAGAGGGTGGTCCAGTCAAGGTGACCCCTTAAACCGTGCGCGGTGTCAGCGAGACCGTCTGGACATTTTGTATGAAAAGAGCTCACCAAGTATGAGAGGCGATCTGATGACCTTCATTGTATGCGGTTTTGAGACGCTGTTCGTTGGCCGTAGAGTAGATGCACTCGTCTAGAATGGCGAAGGTGGCGAATTAGGTCGATAGGGGCCCTTCACCGTTGAAGGAAGCACGAGACTGACAGTTATTCCCGTTGACAAAGAACGTCCCCTTGGCGTTGTATTGCTTCAGAGTATTGACAATGTCGGTGTTGTAGATATATGGTCCGTCGTCTATCAACAAAACGCCGGTCAGGGTCCGGTCCAAATAAAAATAAAATAGCTCCCGCGGCGACGGAGGTAATGAGCGCACACTTACCAAAAGTGATAGCAACGGTGTTGGGAGTCGTGCACTTGCTATAAACTGGAGCTAGAGTGGCTCGTTCAACTAGGGACAACGCCTCGTCTTCGGTGAGATCTCCGAGCTCGGGTGCACGGGCCGTGATGTTGGCCGGCAGAGCGGAAGCAAGCGTTGCGAGGAGCGAGAAGGCGAGAACACGGGAGGTGGCGAACATGTTGAAGAGTATAAAATTAGTGGAAGAGGAAGGACTAGTGAGTCTAGACTGCGGACATGGGAGGAAAGGCAAGAGGGCCTTGGCGGACTGAGGGGGAGCTCGATGTCGACTCGGCCTTTAAGTAGGACAGATGCCCAAGTGCAGATCCTGTGTACTTACTACAAGGCGCAAGCTAAGCCGAGACGGAGGATGCACGACGCCAGAGTTAATATACACAGGGTGTACCCATCAAATGTTTGGGCTAGTGATCGCCTTTCTCACCTCCTTTCGCCAAGATTGCCGCCATGCTCGCCGCCTCCCTCCACTCTGCCGGTGTATGTGATCATCAGAGAGCTCTTTCAGACACACACTTCACACGCAAGTATAGAAAGCGTCAACCCATATCTCGAGAGGTCAGCTGGCAATCTCTTGCGCACAAACGCTCAAAAAAAAGGGGGGGGCGGACGAACTTGGTAACATTGCCGAAAAAGGAAGTCAGTGCACCGCACGGTACCATTCATACTACGGCGGCACCGCCTGAACCATCGCACTTTCACCCCAATTCATTCGGAATGACCAGCGCTAATGACGAGAATGTGAAGTAAGCTCCGCCTCGCCAACTTTTTCTTCACTTGTTCAGCCCCGATATTCAGGGTATGTACAGGACTAGGGCCGGCGGACCTTTTCACTTCGCAGCTATGTAGCGCCTGTAGACATTGGACTCCTATTGCGCCATTGAGCAGCAAAGGCTTTGAAGCACTTGAAGGCTGCGACTTTCGGCTTCTCCCAACACGAAAAGGAACTCAACGCAGAACGCTGTTAGTTTTGGCGGAGGTGTGATGCTGAAAGTGGTTCCCGAACCGAGCTCGACTGCCGGCTTCTTCCGGGTCCCAATTGACCGTCCCCCTTTCCCCCCAAACCACCATTCCGAATTTTCTGGTTCCCAGTCTTGTTAGTTTTCTTTCTTCATTTTCCCCAATAGACACAGCATGCGCCGTAGACAACTTACTTCGGTTAGGGATCAGGCGCCGGAGCAACCACCACGTAGCATGCGCCATCGACGGCCCACTCCGGTCAGGGATACTGCACCAGAGCGGTTACCACGACGGCATAGTACCGACTCCGGAGGGGATAGGCGGGGCAGAGACGATGCACGAAGCTTCAGGAGTCGCAGGTCGTCCCATGGCTCCGTAGACTCTGCATTCATAGAGCGATTTTCTGCCTCGGATGGTGTTTCCGATCCTTCTATGCGGGGACTGCAGTCGTCAGCAAGCGATGCCGAGAAAAATGTGAGTAACCCGCACTCATCCGATTCGGATGCTTACAATCGGCAGCCATAGGAAAACTCGAATCCAATTCGCGGATGGATGCGAGGCGGGGCAGGTAGAGCGCTCCGTAGCGTTACTAAGAGAAAGGCCAGCAAACTGCTAAACGAACTCATCAAGGCCAGTACCAGGACAGGGCGGAATACTGCCGGGCGACGAGAACGATCCCGAGCATCATGGGGTTTAATCGACATCATTAAGAGAGAACCAGATGGGGAAGATATCGTCGCTCGAAGATTCGTCAAAAAGGCGTCAAGACAAGAATGGGGTATTCGGGCCTTGTTGAGACTCAGTGATGACGAGCTGGACGAGTTGGGGTACGATGCACTTAGCCCTGGCTCCAAAGAGATCGCGTCCACCAAATTGTTAGGAACGGTTGTGCAGCACACGAGCGAGGCTCAGCTATTTCGGTCAACCATCTCGGATTGGTTGAGAGACGACGAGAGGGGAGTAGCGGCCATTCTCTACCTCGCGACCACGGAGCCGGGCAGCTTCTGCGCTAATATCGACGATCAAATACTCCTCAACTTCTGCAAGCGAGTCGTTGCATCAGAAGAAAGACTTTCCCCAAAATGGTATTGTGGCGCGAAGCTCTTCTGCATCCTTCTCATGCACAAGCCGCTCTGGTGGCGGAACGAACAGCCGACGGTTGAACTTCTCTCCTCCGTCGGCAAGGTTATTTTCCACGAAACAATAGTGGAGATACGGAGGAATTTCCCCGAAGATTCTCCCTCCCTCCTCCCCTTGATCGCCGTATGTTGCGCCACCATTAGAATCAACAGGTGGTGGTCTGCCCTTCCCCAGGAAGACACCATGAGTGTCTTGGCCAGACGGTTAATCAGCTTCCTTCATTCGGAGAGTGAGGATATCCAGATATTCAACACCTCCCAAGCGTACGCGCTATCGACCCTGCTCTCATTGCTGGAAAGCGCCACAATTGCCAACATCATCCCTGAGTTCGCCCTTTACAGACTCGGAGTTATACTAATGAAGGTGGCACTCAAGAAGCGATTTTTAGATATTGGAGGCAGCGACCTTTTTGCCAAGGTGCGTGAGACAGGCCTGTGAGCTTTACGCTTTCAATTCATTAATCACTATCATTAGAACATACTCAAGCCTCTTGATTCGAGCCTAGACCAACGGTGCATTGAGGGTCTCTCTCGTGTTCCAGAGTCCGTGTTCACCGAGGCCTTAAAGTCAGCTCTAAACGACGGAATTCCTCGACTCAATAATCTCAATCTAGCAAATTCATATGAGCCGCTCGATCTTGCCGAGCGACTACTGTGGCTATCAAACATGAAGCTAGACACAAGCGACCGGGATTACACAGTTAGCGTACTCAGCAGAGGAGGGGTAGTCCTGATGGAGCGGATGCCGCGGTCCTCAACTACGAAGCCATCTGCCGGAAGCTCGGTGCAAATTCATCGGGTACTGGTCAATGGGAATGCCTGTAGATTCCTAGCCAAAGTGGTCTCTCACTCGGGAAATCTCGACGCGCAAGACAGGGGTCTCTGGAGGGCCAAAGGCCTCGCGATGACATGCCTCGGCAACATCATTGAATTGATGAATACGAGGCAACTCCGCGACCATATTACTCCAGATATAATCGACGCTGTCGCGACGATCAGAGAGCACGACGACGTGCCAGAGTTACCCAAAGGGCAAGCTATACTCTTGCTGAAGCGTTATACGTGGGCAGCGAACTCTCGGGGCATCCGGCCATTCTACAGCGAGGACACGTCGAACCTCGCTGACGAGTTTAAGAGGATTGGCCTTCATGACGGACGGTAGTTCTCCTGTCCTGTGGTTTGATTCTACCGGACTTCTGTTTCTTTTTGTTGCATTTAATAGTCGGATTTGTGTTTCATGTGGTCATAGGTGAAGGGGGCGGATATCAAGGAACGAAGAGCGCGATATGCAAGTGGCAAAGCAATGTACTGTGTAGGTGTAGAACCAAAAATGTCATGTAGCGAGGATCCGAAACGTTTGCCTAAAATGGATGTAGTGCACCGAAAAATGAGCATTCCAGATGCAGCAGGCTGTACTTGGATGTTCCGGCGCACTTACCGTGAGATGTAGAAGCAGGGCGTTTTGAACATTCGCGGAACATGTACATTGAAACCATGAGACCCAAAAACAGTTATATACAAAGTTCTAGGAAACATTCTGGGACGGAAACGGGATGGCGAGACAAATAGACCGAACAACACGCGTTAAAAGGACCACGTAACTGGGTGACCGATGAAAGAAGAGTAAACTTCCGTTCCGACATCAGTCAAAGCGTTTCAATACGCTAGAAGCAAACGCAGCGTCACATGACTAGGAAAATCCTTTCTCCGAGATGTAGACCTCTTGACGTCGCCGCTTAAATGATGAGAGACGTAACGTCAACCACCTGCGTGGACGCGTATCAGTCATCGGAACAGTTTGACATTTCAGTGTGAGTATACTGACATAGCTGCTGCACGTTGTCATGACAAATGATTGGGCGGTTACAAGGTCTTGGCTGGTGCAGGAATTACGAAGACAGGTAGCAATTGGTCCAATCCAATTAGGGTCGTTGCACGTGCAGGACTGGTCGGTGGCCGGGCACGCTGTAGGTACAACCATCTTGAAACAGGAAACCGCACATGCTACACGGAACAGAAGGAGTAGTTTTCGGCGTGTTAGGTCGTCGAGAATGTCCTCAGAAACTTGATACACTCACTTGGGACGGGGTTAACGAAATTAACGCCCTACGTCGGACGCTGGATCAGTCGAAGGTTCTGTGTAAATAGAGGGGAACTACAAACATGTGCCCTGCAGTCTGCCGACAAGGCTTGAATGCCTGCTTGAGCATCCGGTACGTTGCACAAAAGGATGCAACCGTTCGCCGCCAAGATGTAATTAGGGTTCTGGCAGAGGCAAGCCGTGTCATAGGCGCTGCAGCCCAGCTGGAAATAACTAAGGTTGGCGGTGCAACTTGCGAGTGATGCGCAAGCTATAATGTTCAACAACCCAGGTAAGTATGCTAGATCTGGCTCTGCGGCCGGGAGCCCAGTCAAGGCCCTTTGAAAGCTTACCAGGAAGGGCAATCCGGGGCTGGATGCTTAAGGCGGAGATGAGTGAGGCATAGAGGGGTACGATGAGAGAGAAACGCATTTCGTGAGAGGTCGTAAAGTGGAGGGGAGCGGATCTGGCCTGAAAACAAGTGTCGGGGACGGGTTGGGGTATAAATAAGCAAGGCAGTTGCATGCCATGAGGCTCTTGGCATTGGATGATGTGGGAAAATGGACAACGGGGATGATCTGCCTCGAACCCTTAGCACCATCTAGCATTATGTTCTTACTGCATCAGGCAAATTTGAATATCAGGGTGGCCCTTCAGCGTCACAGAGGGTCAACATCAGAAGGGACGAGGCTCAGGCTCGATCACAATTACTTAAAGACTGACTCAACATAGTTCAAAAGACCGAGCATGGGCTTCATCGCGCTATATTCACATAAGGGACTGAAATACCGATGGGAGGACCCCGTGGGTAGAGTCGCGCCCTCCTACCACGACGACGCTTTCGGCTTCAAAATTTGGGAAATCGGGGTTTAGTTGGCCCGCGATTTAAGCTGAAGTGATTAAAACAAGAGGGACTGCCAGGGAGTTCCCAAAAACTTATAGACCTTTCAAGAGCCCGGATTACGAGCTGGTCAAGAACGTCCCGTTATGGCGGATCCACCGTTTCCCTCGACGCCATCTGGCCCAGGACTCTCTGGTCACAGGATTTAGCTCGGTTCATAGTGAGAAACAGAACGCCTCCACTTGGATGACGCTGATTTCCTAGCTCTTCGGTTCCTGACGTTCTTCACCTAGCCCTGGAAAGTTTCCTCGTGTATTGCCTTGGATGATCCTTTCAGGGGATTGTACGTGACTCCATCCACGAAACGTGTACGTAGGTTTGCCCCGAGGTGCACTGCCGTCTGTTACCATCACTCGATGGAAAACAAGATGGTGTTTCATGAAGACACAGCGGCCCGTGTTTGTCCGAAAGGAAGCCAAAGGAATGAGAGATGC
>WSTX01005325.1:0-24194 GCA_019633405.1 Tulasnella sp. 408 | reverse complement strand
AAAACATCCTTTGGCTTAGGTTTCGTGTGTAGGTGCGGTGAAGAGGGTTGTGCTGTGGTTGCGGTTGCTCGACGTTTACGTGCCAGTCTGAGCTGATATAAAGGATTCATCGCAGCAAATTGCAACCAACTGAGTTGAGGACGCACAGATGTTTCTCAACGTGTGGAAGTGAAGGATACCAAGGTGTATAAAATCATTCTTACCCGTTGAGGGTGTTTATTAAGGGTTGTGGATGGGGCTTTTGTGGTTATTCCCTGCCTCAGCCTCATGTCAGCGCCGCCTCCTATCGCCGCCTCCGCCACTCGGGCTAAGCCGGCCAGCCTCCGCCGATGCGCCGTCCGTCGCTCGACTCAACTCGCCGTTGAGTCTAAGGCCTGTCTCCAATCACCTTGCGGCCGGGGGAGAGGTAGGTCAGGATTTTCAACGTCAATGTAGCCAAGACCCACAAGAATACTGAAGGACAGCGGTCTTTTTTCCGGTTCTTTAGCCCAATAGTTCGGGATAAGAGCTTGGAGACTTTCCAGGATTGAGTGTGAGGGCATATCAACGTCATGCTTCATAGCGAGCCGGCGGAGCGATTCCATTGATCCGGGAGAGTGGCCTAGAGATAGCGCCGTCGTAATGCCTCGAGGACCTTCTCTAGTTGCATGTGGGACGAGGTCCGTGATAATCTGTTGTCGAAAGGCTCGCCTGTCAGTGAGGGCTAAAAGAAGATCGGGGTACAGTACCAAGGAAAATTCCGGCGCACTCCTCCGCCTCTCCAGGTAAGCTGAGGCTCTGCGCCAAACGCTTGCCCTCCGCGGCGACGCGCGAAGACCGGGACTGAGGCCATCCAGGACTGCCAGGAGGGGAGAGGAGCCTTGACGAGTTGATTGGTGAGGAGGAAAGAAGGGGGCTTGACGTTACGGACGGAGATAGTCGGTAATTAGTTTCCAGCAGCTCCGCCACTTCCGAGGCAACGGATTTCCGCTCGATCAGGGTATCAGCCAATCAGATTTCGTTGCATATCCCTAGGCGCTTAGAAAACATACGATCGAAGCAATTTGTTACAGCAGAGGAGGATCCGTCGAGGACTCTCTTCCCTCGGCGTTCACGTCACCAGTACCGGTCACGGGATCGCTTCGAGCGTGCTCTCCCGTGTCACCACTTCCTTCCGCGGCGTGTATCACCTCGTAGAGCTTCAACGTGCCTTCGGGCGGGGTGGCCTGTCCTCCAAGAATCTCACTAGCTGAAATCGGGCGGCCATAGGCCTCGTGGTTCTCCTCCTCGCGCTCAATCAGCGTGGCTTGGTCGAAAGACATTCCGGCGAAGAATCCTGCAGGAGGCAGAAGCCACGACTCTGTTAGCCCCTTAGTCTTTGCAAGCCCTGTGAACGCGCCTACCCAGAATCCCATCGGAGTACACGATCATGCTGGGCATTTTACCCGATTCCGCAACGATGGGCAAACCACTTCCAACTCCGGGGTCACCCCACACCATGCCCATGTTGGTGCCAAAGGGGAGTACCCTGTCCTGACAGAACGTCCGAACGGCCTCGTCTTCCATCAGGACGATGACAGTGTTGGAAAGTTTTGCTCCATATTGAGGACCCAGTCCTATATTGAATATACTGACGCAAGATGGTGCGGACCATCGACCGTCCGGTAGACGAGCGAGGATCAGACCCCATGCGAGCTGCAGGCCTATTTGGGGATCGTGTTAGCCCAATCGTTGACCTCCAATCCCCTCTCGAAAATACTTTACTGGCAAGCAGATATGCGCCCTTCACGTTTCGTAAAATGACCAATCCTAACACAGCGGCCAGAGTAAGCGGGTGACATCACCGCTAGACATATCGCAGTCGGCGTACCCCTCGCTTTCAGCAACGTCTCTTTAGGGATGCGGTTGGAAGCTGAGCTAGCCAGGATGATTAGGACCGGTTACACCATAGACGCCCCTGTCAGCTCCTCCCTCCGAGCAATTCAAAGCATCCGATGCATACCAAAGAAGCCTTCCAGAATTTTCGAGCACCTATCCGCTTCTGCACGCATGGTAAGGGCATGCCTGGCTGCCATATACTGCTCCTTGGCGACTATAACTACCCCCCTCTCCGCAGCCTCGCCGCACAGCTCGAAGTACTTTTCTGTGAACCTTTTGAGATGCGAAAACATCCTTTGGCTTAGGTTTCGTGTGTAGGTGCGGTGAAGAGGGTTGTGCTGTGGTTGCGGTTGCTCGACGTTTGCGTGCCAGTCTGAGCTGATATAAAGGATTCATCGCAGCAAATTGCAACCAACTGAGTTGAGGACGCACAGATGTTTCTCAACGTGTGGAAGTGAAGGATACCAAGGTGTATAAATCATTCTTGCCCGTTGAGGGTGTTTATTGAGGGTTGTGGATGGGGCTTTTGTGGTTATTCCCTGCCTCAGCCTCATGTCAGCGCCGCCGCCTATCGCCGCCTCCGCCACTCGGGCTAAGCCGGCCAGCCTCCGCCGATGCGCCGTCCGTCGCTCGACTCAACTCGCCGATGAGTCTTATCGCTCTTACGTTGTTCCCCTTCGGCCGTCAGAGCCGCCGCCTAACGGCACCTCTGTCACACGACCGCTCGTCCTTGAGCCGTATCGCTCTAACATTATTTCCTTTGACTTTCCAGAGCGGCCGCCGACGCGTCGCCTCTATCTCATGACTCGCTCTTCGTCGAGCATTATCACTCTGATGTTGTTTTCTCTATTGCACCCTTTTGTCTTATCCGATCGACGGGCTCGGTCCATCTGTGTGTCTTCGCTCATCGACTATCACGCTTGTTACCTATATATAGCTGTAGCTACTGCATCTATTCGTTTCCCTCGTTCACGATTACTTGTATCCATTCCTTCCATATTCCTTTCCTCGATTTCCTCGACTCTGTGTGTTCCACTCGTCCACCTTCATCTCGTCCGACAGCCAGCAGCCGAGGCTCTTGCCGAGGACTCTTTCTCACTTTCTACTCCTTCATTCGCATCCCGGTGCTGACACCTCATTTCGTACGCCTCATCAACACCTCCCGGTTCACGGTTACCATAACCACAGCTAGCTAATGATCAGTGGAAATATTATTGTAGTTCGATAGCAAGATAGACTCATCACCGCGTCGAGGACATATCGAAGTAACCCGTAACTGTGTCAACGCATGTATATCTCGATCCAAATCAACATTTCCTTACTGCTGAAGATCGGAGCTGACATCAATAGGAAACGGGCCCACCGCCTCTGCGAGTTCCATCGGTTTGTTGACGATCCCGATATCTTCCACTCTGCCCACTGCCATTGCGCTGCAAGAGAGTCGGTATTAAACGATGGTATTTAGACCTGAATGCGGGCTCTGGAACGGTGAATCATTCCTGGTGAGTACAAGTGTAATCTGAAGTTGTCATTTGATCTCTTGGGCGTGGGTGATCTTCGGGGCCAATCCCTCTTTATTGGCGATCTCAGGCCCGGTCTTGAACGGAGAGTAACCTAGAATCAGGACTAGGGCCAAGGAGAAATTCTGCACTGATGTCCTCTCCCCTCATGTTCTGTGTGATCGATGGCCAAGGAAGAAAGTTCCTTTTCCATCTTCTAATTTGCCCGGCGGAGGGGTAGGAGGCTGGCAGCAAGCATAGAAGAACACACACATTTAAAGTTCTATCTGCGTCTGTGATTTCTCTTCGTAAAACCTCTTGTTGTCTGCACTGACGATAGTATCTCTTTGGAGGAAGCGCACACAATTCACTTCGCCGCTGTGTCCCGGAGTGGTGGCCGAAACCTCTGCAAAATCGGATCACTGTCCCCAAGAACACTGGTCCATCCTGCTGCCCCGAGCTTCAATTTTACGCACCTTTTCGCTGCTTACACCAGCATCCCATAATCCCACTACGCGGCGTGTACCGAACGCAACAAGTCCACTCTCCGCCGAGCAGTCGGCGGCGCTTCCATATCGCCTCGTAGAGGCGGAGAAAAGACCGGCCTCACATTAAGACCACCCTGCTGGAAGAGGTTCGCCATTCACGATGCTGGGCAAAGGAAGAGAAGTGGTTATCGTGAGCCGAGTCGACAACTGCTTCGGCCCAATTCCCGGCACTACACTACCATACAGCGCCAGGACAGGAGAGGCCCTCTCGAAGAAGCTACCCTATTATCGGAAGGCTCACATTTGGAGCCATGGAAGCAGAAATTAAAGCCCTATCAAGCTCGCAAAGGGTGTAGACCCTTCGTTACTGAGATATTACATATGATCTCATGTGCCCAGTCGACTTCGGAAAGTAACGCAGGCGGTGACCATTAGGAAGTCAATCTATCAGATACAGTAGCCGTGCGACCAGACCTGGGCCAACGCATGGGTGTCGCTCTGCAACCAGACAAGTTTGAAAATAGGCAGGCGAAGATCGCCAGACGACCAGCCACACTTACGCACCCCTTCCCTTTGTGCATTTAACTGGCGTCTCACTCACACGCACGGTGCTCCTGAGAGAGGGGCCGTCTGATTTGGAAATTCAGGATATTCTAGAACAGAACAAGAGCAAATGCAATGAGATTTTCATGTCACTGAAGCCGGACCTAAGTGAACGTCTGCGGGTGTTATCTCGAGGCGAACACCGACGAACAACCAGCAACACATTCATACCCCTTCCCTTTGCGCATTTAAATCCTTGCGTCAAAATCTGAATTGAAGTATGAATACCTAGATAAGAACAGGAGCAAACAAAATGAGTGGTACAGTGGAAGGTATGAGATATGGATTTTGCTGTTGCGAAACCCCCCGTCGGCGAAACCTTCCAATCGGATGCCGCGTTTCAATAAATAGCCGTATTTAGAAGACATGTACTGTACATATTACATTATTTTCTCCCGCCTTTGACCCTAACAATTCAGGACCGTCCATGTTGCAATATCACATGAATTCGGGTATTCTCATTACAGGAAGCACAAGGTATAGACTGTATTAAGGATGGGGGCTCTTGGCATCTGTTCGGTCAAGGCCCTGACCGTACCGCCCCTGACTAGCCCCACCATTTCCAGACTATTAAGCCGCGTCCACTATGGAGATGAAGAAATATGCGGGGCCCACTTTTCCCGTTCGCGGGGCAGTAGATCGCTTCAGGCCTTCGGAAATATTCCATGCTGGGAATCTCCTCAACAACGTGGCAGGGCTCAGGGGACGATGTGTTCCATACGACGATGTACCCCTCTGTAAACGATTAGTGAGGGTGAATGTGTGACGCTAAATGTCCAAGCGCGATCCAGTCATACTCACTGGTGGAAACTGCAATAACCCACCCATCGCTGTCTCCGCTGTATTGTAGCACAGGTTATTACTTAGATCACTAATTGGATAAAATTTTCTCACCCAAAGCTGGCTCGGTGAACAGATGTGGGAGAGGAAACGCTCGCTGGCATGCTGTACGAAAGCTGGTGGGTGATTTGAACCTGGCTACCACTGCCCGTGATCTCTAGACGCCATAGCGTTGGGGGAATGCCGTCTCCTGAAAAAAGAACAAATTTGCCGTCCCTGCTGATTGTAATATCTTGGACCAAGCCATCGTGAGACCCGCGAGCGAGGACCGTCTTGATATCACAGACTGCGTTGTATCAACTTGGTAAGCAATCAATCAAAGCCCTACCCAGCATTAAACTCGCCTATTATGTCGCACCCCTCGTTTTTGTTTTGCTGGAAGCAAGGGATGACGACAATCCTAGATATAAAACTGATGAGATCGATAATTGCTTCATCTCGTTGGAGAATTGCTCACCTCCGACCACCAACGCAGTCGCCCGGGATTGTAGCCATGATACCAGCGGGACGATAGGAAGAAATTGACGTCAAGTATGACGTTATCTGAAGCCGCTCCGATCCCATGCTCTGGTGATTGCGTTAAACAAATATCGACGTGGCTTTAACTTCGGACGAACCAGAACGAAAACATTTTGGCCGCCACAGACAGCCAAGGCTTGCCCGTCTGAGAACCACGCTGCTGACCGGACTGGCCTTGCATTGAAGTGCATTATACTTGCTTGAAACTATTTCATACCACGTTAGTCAGATAGCTATCGATGCGAGAAATGGCGCTCACCTCGGTAGACCAGATATGAATGTCCTCCTTGATGCAGGCCAGATATCGGCTGTCTGGGGACCACTTGAAGACAACACCGGATGGGAAGGAAGGTGTCAAACTGAATCTCGGGGTGGACGGATCTTCTAAGTCCCAGAGCATTCCCGTGTCGTAAATAGTTCCTGCAAGCCACCTCCCATTTGGAGCGATGCTGGGGCTCGAGGGGTATCGGCTGAAGCTGAATAAGCTATCTACCTCCCGCCTGCGCTCCGAGACCTGGCCATTGGGGGTTTGTGAGATGAGTTTCGCTCGGTAATATTGAGTTTGTACAGCTTGATGCATTGCTAATATGGACGGATTGGCGGTGGCGGGCTTTGCCGTGGCTGATTCGAAGGCCTGTCTCCAATCACCTTGCGGCCGGGGGAGAGGTAGGTCAGGATTTTCAACATCAATGTAGCCAAGACCCGCAAGAATGCTGAAGGACAGCGGTCTGTTTCCCGGTTCTTTGACCCAACAGTTTGGCATGAGAGCTTGGAAACTTTCCAGGATTGAGTGTGAAGGCAGATCAACGTCAGGGTTCATAGCGAGCCTGCGAAGCGATTCCATTGATCCGGGAAAGACGCCTAGAACTATCGCCGTTGTAAGGCTCAATTGAGTTTTTTTATCTGCATATGGCATGACGTCCGTGATGACCTGTCGTCGAAAGGCTCGCTTATCAGTAAGGGCTAAAAGAAGATCGGGGTGTTTGCCGAACCTCAAAGATCGTGCACGCCCAAGCCCATATATCGCTCTTCAAGGTATGTTTTGTCGTATCTAATAGTTCTGGACTCGCATAGCGAGGAGTATACTTAATCGGCCCTGACGTGGTAAGCCCGGACGAGGCCTCCATGAACGTGGCGAGACCAAAATCGCACAAAACCGCATCGGGTTTGTCATTGATGAGAACATTGGCCTTACAAATGATTTAGCCGACATCTTTCTGAGGGACGTGATGACAGTAGTTACCGGCTTTAAATCCCCGTGGCAGATGGGTGGGTCACAGCTGTGCAAGTATGCCATCCCCAAGGTTATGCCTCGCACCTATGACGTTGGGGCTCAAAGTTTGACAGAACGCTCGACGGTCCGATGTAGGAGTCGACTCACAAAGTGTAGACGGTCCTTCAATCCCACTTGAGTTGTTTTCATATACTGCGTGATGTTTCCGTTTTTCATATACGGGGCTACAATTTGGGCGTACTGCGCGCTCAGGTAATAGCCGATGAGCTTCAGGATATTCGGATGCGTTGCTTTCGACCACGCTTTTAGCTCTCTCGCAAAACGCTGGCGAGGCTGTGAGCGGTAATGGTAGGACAACGAAAGGCTGGGACTGACCCTCGTCGCGCGGATAATTGACACATCCGGATCCGTCAATGATAACTTCTTGACTGCAACAGCGGTCATACCATCAAGAGTTGCCGAGTACACCTCGCCGTACCCTCCGGATCCGATTTTAGAATTAGGTGGAAAGAAGAGTCGAAGGGGTTCATCAATCTCCAAGTGGGCTAACTCGTCAAATATGGATTGCTATCAAGTCACGTCACGCTGAAAATCAGGATTCCATCTGGTTGGACGAAGTATCAAGTCACCTACGGCGGCGTCGGGCTTCGAAGGTCTTCGGTCCATAGCGCTTCGCTTCGCCTGGTGTGAGAGGATGGAGGGGAACCGTTATGGGGAGAGGAATTTGAAGGAGGAAAGCAAAGGGGGACCTGGGAGGAGATGCAAATAGGTGTCTGCATACGGTGTGTGGCCTCGAAGGCGACGTGACATGTGACCGCGACAACCCCAAGCTTTGTGCTTTTGGGTTTGGCACAGATACTGTGCAGAAATGGTGGAGCCCGCAGACAAATCGGGCCACTCGGCAGTTGATACTTCAAACCCTGAAAGTCACAGACCCTTAGTGCACCGTCGCCTGACCGAAAGTGTCGCTTCGCCCGACCACTTCCCCTCATGGTATATGTTATGTCCCCCAACCTGAGATCGAGTAATGAGGGCCGGGTTAGCTTTAGGGACCAGTTACTAAGCCGGAATACGAGGTTGTAGGGTCCCAGTCCTCAAGTACCGAGTGGCATCGGCCAAAGCCAAGTGGCAGAGGGGGTGGCGCAGGACGCAAAACACGGTTTTCTGGAGCGAAAACCCTAGCAAAACCACCTCCACCTGCCTAATAAGGCAGGTGGGGCCGGGTTTTGGCTGGGATTCTGGCAAAAGTCTCTCGGGCAGCACAGAAGGAAGCTGCAGTCACTAGAAGCTTCGAAGGTATTAATAGGCATGCAGCTCGGGCCGATACTCGCTCTGAGGTCGCTTACTGTGCGAGCAGAGTGAGGTGAGAAGTTCCTGAGGATAGCCTATTCTTTGGGGTTCGAGGCTGGGCGCTGCCTTGATGGCACTGTTGAGACGTGGACGCTGTACCGCGACGCGAGACGTTCCGCGTAACGTCGAGCAGTGAGCTCCAACCCTAGCACAATAGCTGGGGCAATTTCCGATGGCTGACAGTGCCCGCATTGTTGATCGGTGTGTGGAACGTTAAGGGACGAAAAAGGCAAGGGTCCTGGTTTTGGAATGGCTCGATACATATTTGTTGAGGTTTCTCGTCACGCAGTTGGCTTATAGCCTCTGCTGTGTGGGGGGCCTTGCCAAATTTTGGCAAGTAACAGCGAGTGTCACTCTGGCTAAAAGAGGGTCTGGAGTGGGAAGGTGGCCAATTCGGGCAAGTTTGTGGCTTGACGGCCAATTTCTCCCTGAGTATCAGAGTGCACTGCCTTTTGGTCATCAACGTCCCCCCACGCGCAGTGCACCGTTCATCTGCAATCTATTGGTGGTCAGCAGTAGTGCTCGTTCCGGTCCTGCGGCATGTCGCTCGTGTCGACGAGATGATCAGAGCAGGAGGAACTGATTTCTCGCTCGCATATAGGATGAATCCCTGTTGCGATGTTGCGTTGCAGGCGGGGCCCTAGCTTTGCCCGGGAGACAGATCAGCGTGATAGTCCAAAACCTCATGAAGTAGTCATAGCACGAGGGACAGCTCGCTATTAATAAGCACACCGCGCTTCCGTCCAACTTTGTCGGGTTTGCTCTCTCCGCGTCTGATATTGGGCCGTAGCTATGGTACCGTGAGCCGCTATATGCCAGTGAGTTCCTTGCGCACCTTCAGGCACCGCCGCGCCATCCGTCAGCACAACAAGCCCATTCCATTTTGTCGCATGTGCCGCAGAGCTTCTTGGTTGTGTGCTAAACCTTGTTTGGACGTAACTATATATAATTATTTGACCCTCTTATAGGCGTTATGGAGGAAATCGTATGCGACACGCCCACCAAGGGAGGTATAAACCAGCCCCGCGACGTTTGGCACCTTTTGGGTCTATATTCTGCGGTCATAGGTGTTCTAAACTCCTTCTGCCGTATCAATAAACTTGGCTGAACAGCCCGAATTATATTTGGTTACAGCGTTGCATGCGCGATACCTTACAGTCCTGATCGCTTTCTAAAGGACCAGAGCAAATTATGACCAAAAACCTACGGCACTTCAGAGACTTTGCGCACGGGGTCGCTCGCCGTCTCCCTTCACTGACGGTCCGCATCAAACACCGTCGAGTTCCCACCAGCTCCGACGTTGTAGCCACCAGCGGCGGTCACAGGAATGTGTTCGGCCTGCTCCCCGGGGTAGTACGCCTCCGCCGGAACACCGCTTTCATCAAGTCCTTCGGCAGCTTCGATCACCTCGTACATCCTCGAAGCGACCTCTGGCGGAGGTACTCGTCCCTCCAGAATATCACGAGCTGGTATCGGCGAGCCGTAGAAGTCCCGGTTGGCATCCTTGCGCTCGATGAGGATCGTTCCGTCCAAAGACAACCCGGCGAAGAGCCCTTTACACAAGCGAAGAAGCCACAGAACGCCATCAGCCTCATTGGTCTTGGCGAGCCCTCCGCAACACGCGTTACGCACCTTTGCTTTTGGAATAACTGAACATCGGAGCTGGCTGAGCCAAACTCGTCTGCACACCAGCGCCGGTTCCAATGGGACCAGCCGTCGCGCTGATGTTGCCGCCGACGGTGACGTTCCCGCCCATGGAGAACGCGCGGACGGCGTCGTCGTTGTTCAGGACGATCACAAAGTCGGTAATGTCCGCCCCGATCTGGAGACCCCACCCCACCCCAGCAGTTCCGATGCAAGACGGCGCGGACCATTCACCGGTCGGTAGGCGAGCGATGACCAGACCCGATCCGGCTTTGCCTGTTATAGGTTCATTGTCAGCGCAACCGTTGACTACGCCAAAGCGGCGTCGTAGGATCCGGTCACATACCAGAGAAGACGAAACCCGCCTTCAGCACCTGAAAAACGGCCAGTCCTAGTAATGTAACACAGCACCAGAGCGGGTAAGTCGGTGACATCACCGCTGGAGACATCGGAGTGTATGTGTTGTGCCCTTACCTCTCGCCCTTTGCAACACGGCTTTAGGGATGGAGTTGAGTGCCGATTCAGGATGGGTAGGATCAGCTACGGCGCAGACGGCCCCCTTTTAGTTCACTCCGACCACAAGAAAGACTGCGCGAAAGGAAACATCGTATCCATACCAAGGAAGCTCTCCAGGATCTTAGCGCACTTCTCCGCCTCGCCAGGCAAGCTGAAGCTCTGCGCCAACCCCCTACTCTCCGCGGCGACGCGCGAGCCCGACTCCTTCATGAACGCCGTCGCCTGGATCCCAGCCTTCTCGGCTGCCTGCTTGAAGCGGTTCAGAAGCGGTGAATTCTGCATATTCTGGTTTGGTGTGGATTACGAGTACGGGCGACGATTGCGGCTGCGGTTGTGATTTGCTAGAATGATGAGTGTTGGCCTAAATTGAAATCGAAGCTTTTGCGGTCAATATCACGAGCTATTCACCCCTATCTGAGCTTGGAGGTATGAAAGAGTTGTTCGCTGACTAGAGGCCGCTTGGTGGTTGTTATCAGTCGCTAATGCAGAGGAGACGAAAGCCTTTGGAGCGCTCGGGGCGTCGTCGGGGACTCCTTACGTCCTCCCGTCATCACGTGATTCCGCCCAAGCGCAGAGAGCGGAGCAGGACGCCGTTTCGTCGGGGACCTTTACGGACTGGGAGTCCCTCTACTTAGTGCCCTCTCCCTCAGTTCACTGTACCCGGGACCACCTCTGAAGCTAAAATTGGCTCGTATACTCGTGTCCACATTCCGCATCCGGCATCCTTTTGCACCCGATCGGATAATCTGTCCCTCCCCGCGAACGCTAAAATCATGCATGCCCCCTTCGCTTCAGCCCCAAAACCATTTGTAACCTCACTCCAGACGAAGCTTTTATGCCCTTGGAAGGAAGCGTAAGCTGGCTTCTGCTTGAATACGGTCGACTCTTCCCCAGGCTCCCAATTAATTTCTCTGGGGCACTTGACGACCCTATCGTAGCAGCTGGGAGCGGGTCGATCGGTTACACAATCGAATTCGGTTGCGTAGCTGGTACACCCTCTGGTCGCTCTTGGCTATACACGCCTCGACAATTAAGTAAGTGCACTGTCACTCGAGCTAATGAAAGTTTGATTCAACGATTTCTCAGAGATTATCAGGACTCCTTGTGCTTGCGGCACCGCGACTTCGTTTCTACCTCCCAACGATTGACCATCCCCAACCAAAAATAAAAACAGCGTGAGTTCGAAAGCTCGAGCGAGCGATTACTGGTAGTTACATCGTCAGGGCTCTTATGCTCCGGCACCGCGACTTCGTCTCCACATCCCAACGATGAACTATCCCCAATTAAAAATCCAGTGAACGCCAATTAAAGCTGTGCATGAAACCCTTAGTAGCCCTCGTCCTCCTATCATCGTTGACAGAGAATCCCCGATGTGTGCGTTAGCCTGCAGGTCTTTTGCCATAATGCTTGCTTAAATTGGTTGGGTGCACTGCTGGCTCCCTGACCCTGGGGGGCAAGTGGACGCCACAAAATGGAGCAACCACCACCAAATAGAGCAAAGGCCCGTCCCCATTCGAACTCTTCCCTCCACCCCCCCCTTTGTTGCATGTGGGTTATCGCTCCCGATGCGTGCGAAGGGAAACGCCCTTGCCGATTTCCTTCCTGGGTTCAGCATAAGATCGAGGGCTTTTTCTCTTGGAAGTTTCGATGTCCACAGTTTGGAACGGAAGCCCATCGTGACGCTTTGGTGTCGTCATACTATCAGCCCGCACGCATATTTAAATGGCTCCGAGTTGCACATCCTAGAAAGCCTCTCTTTCTGCTGTCCTCCAAAATATCCCCCCTCACCCTTACGGCAAAGATACAGTGTCCTCGAGTAGCTGTTGGTCGATTTGTCCCCCCTCATGAACCCTCTCCAGCAGCAGTCCGGCTGACAGAACGACCTCGAGGCTCCGGTTCTGCAGTTTTATCATATTTCAAAACAAGTCTTCCCATACCTTTAGTCTCTTAGGCGCTCTCTCGGGGATAATCATATATATTGGCGGAAGCCCGATCAGAGCAAACGGTCGTAGCGGGACCTAATCACGCAAGACTCTGCCCTTGCAGAAGCCCTACCGTGTCTCTAATGCTATGACGGCTCGCATGGTAGTGGCGGCTGCTTCATGATGTCTCTCGGCCCGGCGCGGTTGAGTCTTTCGGGCAAGAGGAACCTGAAAAAGGCAGCGGTTGTCCCTCCTCCACCTCCAGTAGGGCATGCACCCATAGACACCAGAATACGGTGGTACAACGCGTGTGAGGACGGTTTCACGCAACCCCTTCAAGTTACATCGAGCAATACTGCCCACCACATCGTTCCGTTGTTGCTCAAGCGACCGAAAGCGCCGTTCGCCGCCGGGGGCTTAGCCACCATCGAACATATTGGGGCCTAGTATTCCTAATCAGATTTGCAGATCGTTATCCCCGTCGCCTGGTCATCGCCTAGGGTACAAATGTCGGCTTCAGATCGAAAGAGGTTCAACATCACCTCTGATCCTTGATCAGGAAGGAAGTCGAAGTCCGACCCGAGGTGCGATACATCCGATAAGGCTTCCGCTTCTCACCGCCCGTTCTCGTTACGCACATTTTATATTAACTTCGAACTGCATCCGGTAAAAGGGACAATAAACCAATAACACCTTTTTTGGTCAAGCAGCTCACTGCTGCCGAAGGGTCGCCTAAGGCCAGGGAGCCAGGCGTCTAGCTGCGGGGATATAGTAAAGAACTTGAAAAAGGGGGATTCGGCGAACGGGCAGACGCCACTGCAGGGTGAACCTAGCCCGGGAGCGTCCCACAGGAGACACAAACTTGGAGGAGCCTCCAGATGCCTCTCAAATCTCTCTAGCTGCTTCGATTTAGTATCCGTTTTTCTTCTCTTAGAGGGAACACGACCGTTCAGGTGATACCCAGCGGACGTGGACTCACGTCGTGACACGAGGATTTTGATGCAAAGGCGGCTTACGGAAATACTATCCGGGAAAATACAATATCTGGGAGGCTGGCTTGATGAGGCTTACGACGACGGCTCGTGTCTTGGGCCTCTAAAAGCAGAGTTCAACACCATCAACATGAAAATTCGGTCCTCTTACCTCCTTCAAAACCCCCGTTCATCCTCCTTTCCTTCATGAAACAAAGCCCGCTATGCTTGCAGAAGTGGAACGCTTGCCTCTGGACATTTCTGACCTTCACGACACCCGCCTGCCTCACTTGACCAACGCTACGAAGTCCGCTTGCTCTCATGAATCGGCTCAGCATCATCGCTAACACATTTTCTGCCTTTTCTTTCATTAAAGGTACGCGCCATCGACTGGTTCGGGGCTACAACGCCGCACGCGTACTTTCGACCTTCAGGACGGTAAGCTACCTCTCCCACCATTGGCACCTCCCAAGGATCGACGCGTTCTATCGATGGTTTATCGTTTCGCACATATGAAGGTCGCCATACCGTCTTTATAATAGTGAGCTAACTCCATCTGATAGTCCGCTCATCTATCTGACCCTTAATGGCGGAGATTTGTCTTTGTTATGAAGGCCTCGAGTGGCCCGGTGGCGGCCCCATGGACGTGGTGGGACCCAAGCACGACCTACTCCTATTGTTAAGCCACCTGCAATGTAAGTTGCCGGATGTGGGTAGTGGAAACCAGCTCACTGACATTTTTCGGTCCGCTCAGATCGCCACCTGGACGAGAATCGGGAGTTCTTGATATTCACCGATTTCGAGGTGAATTTCAAAGATCATATTGGCATCACTGGCGCGATTCGTACGATACCTGCGACGCGGCATAACATCGTATGTCTCAAAGCCACCAACTCAAAACACGAGGCTGATAGAACCCCTTCGCAAGTCGACTTGCGTTCAGACGACGATGCAAGACCTAGAGAGGGAGGATAAATGCGTGCTATATTGTGAGCAGCTACATATCTTCCTTGTGTTTCAACGGTTAAACGATCACCGTAGATAGCGGTCATATCGAATTGGGCCTGCACAAGACCCATGGGGGCTGCGCACGTGAGTCTTGGTGATTCCATTTTTGATACCAGACGCTGACCGGGATCGCCGGGATGAAATTAGATATGTTGCTGCGAGATAACGAGCAGATATACGACCACGTACGTAGTCCCGTACTAAAAGTCCGCTCTCTGTTGATGTTCACAGACGAATAACTCAGGAGCTCCGCGGATGGCTTCAGCAGTCAAGGTTTTCGACCACAAGCATCATCGTAAGGCATTCAAATGTCCTTGTGTTGCTAACCTTTTCTGACATGTCCTGCTTGTACGTGTTAGGCTATACTCGACGTGAGTACCTTTTAATAGCGTGTCTTATGAGTGTACTCACACTTCGTATAGGCTTGTTACAGTGGTGGCTTCCTCGGTAAGATCTTCTTCATGACGACGAGTGCATAATACTTATTCCGATACTTTGAAGGGTTGCCGTATGTTCACGCTAAGAACGAAAGGCATATGAACAAGGTAGATGCAGCTTATGGAGACCAAATGAAGAGCCAGGTCGTGAGTGTGTGTCTCCACCGGTGTGAGTTGTGCACGTACCTAAGTACTGGCGTTCCCAAGATTGAAATAGCTTCGACCGCCAAGCATCAACTCTCCTTTGGAAAGAAGTTTAAGCGGAATCAGGACGCTGAAACCATTCACGGAATTTTAACGTGGCACCTCCTGCAATATCTCCAAGGTGGGTGCTCCCTCGAGACGGCAAGGCACTTACGGCTGACGTTACATCCCACATTTTCCCAGACAACCCACAGCCCGATCTTCAGGAGCTTGTTTCCCACATCTATAGCCAGTGTGATACTCCTTGGGTTGATACCGATAAGCAGGAATGGCGTCAAGTGCCCGTACTGAGCTGCTCTAGAAAGATCGGTGGAGGAACCGCATTTATGGAGTTGCGCTGATTTACCTTGAGGGACAAAGGTACAGTCTTCTTATTTCATCAACGTATTAGTCGAGGAATGGTTCTTGACTCCTCCTGCTCTCATTTGCCTGGCGATCTGGATCCAGACCAAGGAGAGATCTAGGGCCGAATATGTTGGACCCATGCCCTTCTAACTTATTGTGTAGATTTGCTTCTGAAAGAGCTGTATGTTGTTAAGATGCGATATGGTTAATGAGCATGACGGCGCCGGGCTATTGCGTGAGGCGACTGGCCGGCGGGAAACGGAGGGGTCTTTCGGCTGTCTTCCGGACCAGGAGGCTGACCTTCGCATGAGGACTGCTGTCGCCATTTCCAGGGGCCTGGAGGAGATTGCTGGCGGGCGAAGGGTTGCCGTACAGGGTGATCCCGTATATCGATTAGTCTCATACATTACATACATAGATAGGGAGACCGGGCTGGTGCCATCTAGTCGCTGCAGCGTGTGAGGGCGATTCTTTTGTGAGACCAGTCGCTTGCAACCCGACCCGTTTGGCGGCCTGCTTGAAGCGGGTTCAAAGTGGTGAATTTGCGCTTACGGGGTTTCTCTCGTGTGCGGGTACGGGCGCTGTCGAATGACGCTCGTGGTTGTGGTCCTGGTCAGAATTGAAATCGGAGGTTGAGTGTTCGATATAGCGACTATTCAACCCATTACACCTCGACGTATCAGGTCTTGATTGTTGGGTGGAGATTGCCAGGTGCCGTCATCAGTTGTGAATACTGAAGAGAGCGTTGGACTTGGGGCCGTCGTCGAGGTACTCTCATCACGTGATCCCACCCCTTCCAGCTCTGAGGAGTGGAGCTGAGTGTCCTTTCTTCCAACTCGCAGACGGCTCATCAGGAATATCCTTTCCATACCTCTGCGCTCACTTTTCCCCACACTGGTACGCGCTCGCTGCAGCCTCACCCTCAGCCTTCAGAATCCTCGACAGTTCTCGAATCGATATTTGATAAGCCGATTGACGACCTGCTATCGTTTCGTCTTCGAGCATATGTGATGTGACTCGAAAAGCTGAACTTACCCTTGGAACGGAGCTTTTGTTTACTCTCAAAAAGGCCTCTTCCGCTGACTTCCAAATTCGTGGGGACAATAACGAAGAGTGATCGACGGGGGTGCAAGTGCGACTGCCGGTCCGCGCAGCTCATGATGTTCTCGGGCCTTATTTCGCCAGCTAAGGCAATGTGCGCCCATACTAAAGAAGGTTTTGGATGAAATGATGTTCGTATGATTGGAGGGCTGCAGCTTCTTTCGTTCTACCGTGAAACTCCCAATGAAGGATGGACTCTCCCGAAGAACCCACTGTTACACATTTAAGCTGATATGAAACCCCTCTCTTATCACTTTGGTTGGCAGGGAGCCTCGAGGTGTTTTTCCGCTGCAGGGTTTGTGGCAAGGCCCAGTGGAATTGACCGGGGTGCACTGCATTTTTACGTGCGTGCCTCGAGGCCGAGGCAAGTGGCTCACGCGCACCGAATAGAGCAACCCGTCCACCTTCCCATTGTTGGATATGTGAGCTCATCTTCTGGACGCGGGGGACGCTCTTTGCTCGCCGGTAGGGTCGAGCAGAGATCGAATTTCATCTAGAAGATATGCATATCACTATCGGCATTTGAAAAGGGGGGTTTGTTCTCGGGCAAGAAAGTGGGACAAGCTCCCGGAATGCCGTCACTCCTTTACTTCCTACAGGCGTAAATTGTCAACCCTAATGGCAATCAAGGCATGGCCGGGACGTGTAAATCTTCTCGAGCTGTGAAGCGCTGTCCTCCACACGCCTTCTCTCGACCAGCCTCCAAGTTCGCAAGCTTCTAAAAGCGATAGAAGCCGGTCCCAAACCAAATAGACGTGGCTACCTTGCACGGTATACCGGGAGATTAGACAAGGGGGCCTGGAATACCCTTGAAGCCCCTCATTAGGGTGCCGGGCAAGTGCACGGGCAAGTGCAGGCTCGGACGTACATAAGTCGGCAGAGTTCTGTAACTTCATAGGTTCCTCTTCCCCCCGTCTTGCAGCACCTGCCCTTCCTGCGCTAAATGCCCAGTGCCCTTGAGTTACTTCTCGTCTGGATAATAACTTTTACATGGAGTTTCCGGGATTGCTGCGCCACATGGACTGAGGCCTCTCTTGAGGCCTTTGTAGTATCTAATGAGTCCAAAAGAGTCAGACCACTCTTGGAATTGCCTCTTATAGAGCTTTCTGGAAGGAATATTTTTGGCCTTTCGACACCGGTAGAAACCATGGTCGAGGGGAAACCCGTCGACATAACGACCTCGAGCAAGTCATGAACTCTCTCTCTCTCTCCACATCGTCCGATATTGCAACCGAGGCTTGCTATAGCAGTCTATTATTCCTCTTCTAATTCAAGCATTACTACTGGAACCTTTCATGAGGAAAGATGGATCAAGCGGAAAGTTCCAAATTCGAACCCACCGAGAATATTACCATCCAAGGCCTCCTCCCCACGGCAACGCCAGAGCCTCTTTGGTGCTTCGATCATATCCGAGGCCGTTAGGGCTGCGTCAAAGGCTCTCTGCGGGTTTGCCATGCCGAACTTCCAAGGGATGGGAGCCTGCGGAACAGCGGTGATCGTTCCCCGACTTGGAAGCCACTCACGACATATGTTACCAGGCACTGCGATCAGGTGGCCGAAGGATTTCTGTGGGGCGCTTTCCAGATAGTCCCTTCCGGTCTCATTGCGCGGTGCTACCTATTGCACTGTTGTTCCAATATCGTTGAATTGAGCGGGAGCACCGCTGCCCCGGCTAGTACATCGGCATTGGGAACGTTCTCCAGCATGGAGTCTTGCCTCTTCGTACTCTTCCGATGATTCGACACGAAGATTGCCCTTGATTTGGAAGATCCGGATGTCCAATCGGTTACAAAGTACATTCCTTTAGACGGGCGCTATTTTCAGCGCGTGGTATTGGAAATTAAGTTCAGACTATTCCCTGATAAGCGACACGCATCAGCAACACTCGGGTTTCCGCCGTAGGTCAAATTCTATTGGCTTCCGCCTGTATTAGAGCAGCGAAACGAGCCTTGAGGCGATGAAGGACTAACATGGTGAACCGACGAATGGGCGGGTGAGATCGCAGTTTGAAACTGGCCTTAGGACATCACACAGGAGATGGTGGCTCAGAGGGGCTCTCTGAATGCCTTTCAGAAAAGAATTGCTACTTGGAGCAATCATCGCTTTTGCGGTTACACGGGCGCGGTGTTTCACCTGTCATTGACCGGACACGTACTCGGGCGTAGCAGCTGGGAGCAGCGAGGCGAGCACGAGTCAAAGAAATACGATCGGAAAACATCAAATCGGTCAAGACTCGATCGCGGAGAGTAACGAGGCGCATATCACTGGTTTAAAGCAGCAGTCTCCAAGACCTTCACCAACAAGAAAAAACCATTTTCCCTCCTCCCCTCCCCTTCGCTCCCTCCCATCCACCCTTCACTAATGACAGAGTGCCAACTATGCTAAGGCAATTATCTGGCATTTTAAAGGGTGTTTCTGATGGTCATCAAGGCAGTGGCCGGCACCACTTGACCAACACTACGAGGTGCGTTCTCCTTCCAAACCTTTCAACTCAGCTCACCTCAGCGCAAATATTTGGTTCTTGCCACAGGTACGCTCCATTGACTGGTCGGTGGCTCCGGAGCCATTCGCGTACTCTCAGCCTGCGGATCGGTGAGCTCTACCCCTAGGCACCAAGAGGCTCGATGACTGATAGGGCCACACCTCGGTAGGGCATGCTACTACCTTCATATTAGTAAGATGGCTCTACTCGGGAGTACGCCGGTGTATCTCACCTTGAGCATCCAGGTTTGCCTGGGGTATGAAGGCCTCGAATGGCCCGGAGGTGGCAACATGAGTATGGTGGGACCCAAGAATGACTTGCTCTTGTTTTTAAACCACGTGCAGTGTAGGTTACCGGGTACGGGTGGTGGGATCGACGCACTAATCCGGAGAGCGCCATTCCGCCCAGATCGCCACCAAAATGAACATCGCGAATTCTTGATCTTCACGGATTTTGATATGGATTTCGAAGATCACACTGGCTACACGGGGAGGATAAGGGGAATACGCGCGACGCGCGATAACATTGTACGTCACGACACACTCAACACCAAACACGAGGCTGATACACCCCGTTTGTCAGGCAAGTCGCATTCAGGATACGATGCGAGATCTGGAGAGGGGAGAGAAGTGTGTCCTCTATTGTGAGTCTTTCATATCTTCCTCTATCTCAGAAGTTAAAAGCCAAGACAGATAGCGGTCACATTGACCGAGATCCACAGCAGACCAGTGCACGTATGTACGATCCACTTCTTTTTTGATGGCGTGTGCTAACTTTAGTCTCACCGGTAGACTTAGTGTTGCCCGATGATGGGCGGATCTACGATCATGTATGGAGTCTCGTATTACTAAGAAGGCCTGTACTTGCTAACATATTTGATTCACTTAGGAGTTTCGTGCATGGCTTCGTCTATCAAGGTTTCCCACTGCGACTATCATCGTAAGTTGTTCGTGTTTCTCGCGCAGTTAGATAATTCTGACCTTGACTTGTTGTCAGGCTATATTTGATGTGAGGAGGTCTGTCATCGGCGCTCCCCGCAACTGCTGATTCTTCATTGCTCCGATCCTGCAGGCTTGCTACAGTGGTGGCTTCCTTGGTACGAACGTCTCCGTTTTAAGCGGCCATTTAGGGTTACCGAGTCTTGAAATGTTGTTCAGGCTTGCCATACACTCATGAAAAAGAGGATGCACGGATGAAGAAAACAGAGGCACCATCTGAGCTGCCGATGGGGAGCCAGATAGTGAGTCAATCTATCTCGATACCGCGCGATCACCCTGTATCTAAGCAATCCATTTGCAAAGATCGAAATATCCTCGACCGCAAAGGATCAATTCTCCTTTAGCGAAAAGTATGAAAAGAGCGAAAAAGACGCTGGCACTACTCACGGAATCTTGACCTGGAACCTCTTCGAATACCTCAAAGGTGGGTGGTCTTGGGCGTTAGGGAGTGGTGATGTAGCTAAAGTCACCTGAGACGTCTTCATAGTCAACCCTCGGCCAGATCTGTATAAACTTGCATCGCATATCTACAGCAAGTGCGACACACGTTGGATTGACGAAAATGACGAAAATAAAAAAGAATGGCGTCAAGTACCAGTTTTAACCAGCTCGAGAGCGATACGTGGAACGGTCTCGATATTTTGAACTCGGTACTGTAGCAACAGTTCTGTACTTTTGCACAGAACTCGCCTATCATACCCGCCCCTGATCGCTTCCGGGAGAAGCTGTATGTTTTATGATTTCTATATGCTTATATGAATATGAAATTTATGAAGCAAGTAATATTATATGGCATAGCACTGTTCTTGGTTGTGAACGGGGATCCGGGAGTAGAAAGAGTTTTTGGAGTGTTTAGAAAATGCCACCCTCATCACGTGATCAGGTCCATTCCACCTACTAAGATTCTCTTCCGTCGACCACGTTCCGGCTTACAGGAGGATCTCAATGAGGCTTTCTGTCATCCCATATTTTCACTCACGCCCACTGCCATCCAGCTTGCCCCCTCCTACCCTTCATCCTCCACACCTAGAAGCTGCGTTCAAATCCTGGCCATGGATGTGATGCTTGCTACAGTCGTATCTTGAATCGACGAGGACCGGCTTTATCCCTCACAGTAAGGGATATTCTGCCCGAAAACGCCTTTTCTGCATATCAAGTTCTCGGGGACATTACAACGAGCGAGCGCGCAGGGTGCGGCGGGGACTTACCACGCAGTTGGTCCCAATCAAATTGCTCTTGGCTCGCCTTGACCATAGAGGAAATGTGCGTCTTTCCGACCAACGAAGGTTTGGCTGAAGGGCTGTATGGCTACCCGAGCCAGGTTCTACTTCGGTTGTGGAACAATCGTGACTCCGGCCCACTGAAGGATGGATGCTTCCGATCGAATAAGCGATGCCACTCGCGCCAGAAAGAAACCCATGTGGCTCTCACTCTTATCACTTGTTGCTAGGGTGACATGGTGTGGTGTGCTCGCCAGCAGGTTTGCTACAGGGTTCTGTGAAATTGCCGGTGCACTGCTTCTGGGGTCATGCCTCGAGGCAAGCGGACACCCCGAACAGAGCGCCCAAACCCAAAACACCTCCCAACTTCCCATTGCCGTATGTGGGCCATCTTCTGGATGCGAGCGACGCTCTCCTTGTTGATCAGGTTGGACACCTGTCCAGAGGATATATGCGCCAGCATCGACATTTGGAAATGGAGCTCGCAATTGGACAAAGCAAGAGGGTAGCAGAGGTGTGGCCGGGACAAGCTCTTCTGCTGTCGTCACTCGTTTGCTTCCTGCATGCAAAAGTTCCAATTCTCGTGGTGATTAAGGCACGGGGGGGGACGTCAAATTCGTCAAAGCTGTGTTCGCTGTCCTCCACACGCCTGCTCGATCAGGCCCCCGGCCATTGCCCTACATGTGTAATTCGGCTTCTAGAAATGAGATGCATAAACCCGCGTTCAGCAGTCCTGACTACACAGCATGCCAGGAAATTAAGCAATGAGTGCCTTGAGCAACTTGCAAGCCCCGTTGGGTGCGGGGAATCGGCAGACGTATTTAAGCAGCTAAAGTTCTGTAACGTCGAGGGTTCTTCTTCCCCCCTGTCCTTAAGCATTTCCCCCCTCCTACGCTGGGAATGCAGCGCCTTCCGTTGTTATCTATCCAGGGAATAGCCTTTGCCATGAAGTCTCCAAGAATCCTCGGTTATTTGGCACATGAACTGCAGCCTCGCTCTGGAGGCCTTTGGATTATTTTGTTGACCGCAAGAATTAATGCCGCTTTGACTTGCCCAATTTAGATTATACCGGAGTGAAGATAGTTTCTGTTTCGATTTTCTGTAGAAGTCGTGGCAGAGGTAGCCCTGTCGACATAACGACCCCTGGTACCGTCACCAAACTCTGCGGTTCCGCTTATCCGAATGCTGCCGTCAAGATGGAGAATAAGATTCAAGCAATAGTTTTGTACTTCAAATATCTCTTTGGGAGTTATCCTTGTGGCAGAAGAATGAAGCAAAGTTTCTATGTTCGAGTTCCTAGTTCGGAGGGTTCGGGCTCTGTTAACGAATTGCCCCTAGCGGCGAGGACGTTGTATCTTTCGTACTATGGTAACTCACATGCAAGCCCCACCTGGACTGCTCTCACTGTGCGCAAGCTCCCTACCAAGAGGAATATGGAAATGAGCATGCCTGTTCGACCCCCGGCCTTCAACAGGGAGGCTGTTATCAAAGACTACAATCAGGCGGTTGAATGATTGCACACAACTTCTGTTTTGTTTCTTTGGCCATTGTTAAGCAGTTATGCCTGTCATCCATTAATTCTCGCCGTCTTGCACGAGCGGGTCCACCTTCCGTTTAGAAGGCTTCCGGCACACTAGAACTGATCACTGATCGGAGTTGCGATTTCCTAACATCCGTCCAGTCCCCCTAACCTCCACCAACCCGTGTACACTCGATCAAAAGATACTTCGCCGGTGGTAACATCCGACTGTCTCTACGACGATGCGGGGTTTCTATCTTCGAAGGATGTGGGGGCGATCGACAGACATTGGCTGGGTGGAATCAGTTGGATTCCCAATAGGTAGGATGGAAATTAAGGTTTTAGATGGTCAATCACTCACTTACCCCTTTCATATGACCATCACAAGTGCTATCGGGACTCTTCTTCGGACTCGGTAACCATTAGATTGAAGGGCGACGATTGAAACGAAGTATGGGAAATCCGATCGCATAGAGGCCGTTTGGCCTCAGCCCATCATACAGAGAGATGCCAACTCGGAGCTACCCCACTATTCGATCTGCTACTTTTGGTGGAAACCCTACGCGGAAGCGTCTCAGGTTTCAAGGGGTCGGGCCGAAATTCAGCTCGCGTTGCGCCCCTGGCGTGCATCAAGGCCATCACAACCGTCATACAGCAATATTATACAGCTTCAAGGCTCAAGTATGAAATCTCTGTCAGGAGAGTGTTGGCCCCAAGGCCTTTAAAGGCGGAGTCGCACCTCTTCGGTCAAGTCCGGATAACCATCTCTCCCCTCTATTCTCAGCACTCGCCTCCTTACTTATTTAATAATGAGCCCTCTACTTGATTCAGTCACTCGCTTCTTTAAGATCGTTCCCAAGGGCGGTGCCCGACCCGACTTGACCAACACTACGGAGTACGTCTCTTTTCTTCAGCCACTTAACGCGTATATCAACATCTTCCAATTTCAGCTACGCGCCATTGACTGCCGCGTGGATCCGCCGCCACTCGCGCACTTTTAACCTTCGGAGTGGTGAGATACCCCGTCATGTTGATCTGATCGATTGAGACTGATCTTTTATCCGGTAGGGCACGCTAATATATTTGTTATAGTGAGGATACCTCCACAATGCTCGTGCTACTGTTTCTTACCTTAAGCGCTCAGATCTGCCTTTCTTATGAAGGCGATGAGTGGCCCGAGGGTCACTCCATGAAATTAGAGGGTCCGCGGGAGGACTTGCTCCTGTTTCTCAAGCACGTGCGGTGTAAGACACGTGCCAAAAATTACAGGATCCGTCCGTTGACAACGCGCGTTTCGCTTCTCCCAAGACCGCCATGAAAATGAAGACCGGCAATTCCTCATTTTCAGCGACTTCCAAGCAGACTTCAAGGATCACACCGGCTTATCGGACCGGGTACCCACGATACCTGCTACCCGCCGTGACATCGTACGCAACA
>WSTX01005324.1:0-32372 GCA_019633405.1 Tulasnella sp. 408 | reverse complement strand
GCTTTCCTCTTCCCGACCATTCATCAACAAATCGACCCACTGCTTGATAGGGAATCCCTGGCTCAGTCGTTTCCAACTCGATTTCATGATGGTTACCATCGCGGAGGGTATGGTCCGTGCGCTCCAGAACATATGCGAAAGAGGGCTGTGAAAGGGACAGAACTTGTCCCAAACCGTGAAGAGCGCGCTCCCGACGAAAAATGCAAGGCCAATGTACATTGGTATCCCGACGACCAACGAAATGGCGGGGCTCAGGTGACGGAGGTAGAGTATAAGCGACGCACAGAAGGTGATGAGGCCAATTTGTAGGAGAGACGGCAGGACGTCGTCTAGGATGGGCTCAAGCCGCCATCGTTCCGCCCCGAGGAACCGCTTGAGCTGTTCCCATCGCTGTCGGTCTGGACCACCTCCGCTTTTCTTTCGGTAGTAGACCAGCCACTGTCGACCTAGAACGGCCAGGAATGAGGAGATTATTGCAAATGCGAGGCTCAGCGAGAAGAGCGCATTGACAGCGAAGATATCACGGGAAGGGGAGAACTCCGCCGAGGGAAGTCGGGAGTTGGTGGGGATGCTGTCGTTCCTTCCCGTCGCCATTTGAATAAGGATGGCATTGTTCTGTGCAAGCAGAGCGCTTATATCGTCTGCAGGGTCGGCAGAGAGGAGGGGAAGAGTGAGGGCAAGGAACGCCGAGTTGACACCTGCGAAAAGACCAGCCTGCGATGCGAGGGTCAATGAACCCCGAATCCACCGCAACCTGTAGCGTATCATAGCGTATGACTTACAAAAATGAGCATGCCGTCAAGCTGCTCCTTCAGCCCCTTCACCATATCTTCGTCTATTTCGTCGGCGAGGGCATCGTAGCAGCGGTAAAATTTGCCACCGTCTTGACCGAACTCGTCGACTGGCTCGGGAACTTCAAACACGGGCACGTTAGGAAAATTTTGAGCGGTTGCGTTCATGAAGTTGTCGCTTCGACGAGACCTTCGGTATGAGCTGACACGTTGCGCTGGCTGGTGTTCAAGTCGAGTGTGGGAGGAAGTAGTGAGATCGAATGTTGTGGCTTGCCGGTCGCCGCGCATGGACAATGAGGCAGGGTCCAGCACAGCCCCACAGCGCCGTTCGAATCGTCCAACAAGGGATGCTTCGACAACGGATCTCCCTCCGCTGAGTATATCCTCCTATCCTTTATCAACCGCAGCTCTTGTGGTTGCGGCTTCGGGACGAGTAGAACGGGGCAAGCCGGAAGCCTCCGAGCTGCGAACGATCTGGAGAATTTTCTGGTCGGAACCGGCTGAGGGGCATGTAGCGAGAGGACAATGACAAGGCACCGTATCATTGAGCAAAGTGACTGTAGTGTAAATGAGTGTAGTCAATAAGGTAAATTGACCTGTCAAAGGCAAAGCATTCATATAGCGCCTATGGCGAGACATTGCATATGAGCTTTGACGGACTCGAGCTTTCTCATCACCGTGTGTCAACAAAGAGAAAATGAATTTGAAAATCAATCCTGAACGGGGATGTGGCACTACCTGGAGGTGGGGTCATCGTAGTAGTGGATGGAGACAACATATGAGGAAGACTGGCCGAGGAGAGAAAGTTAGAAGTGGTTCCGGATTCGTCGGCGGTCATGCAATCGTTCGACACAGGAAGTTGGAAGCCAGTGTGTTCGAGGAGACGCTACAGGCTGGGACATCCTAGAAATTAGGGGAAACTACAGGGGACATGGTGGCGAAGAGTAGAAAAAGAAAATGAAGGGTTGTTGGCAGGAGTGGAATGGAGATCGAACGGAGAACTTACCAATTTCATGTAAGTTCGGCAACCATTAGCGAGGCGGATGCCGAAGTACTACTCTGGAGTCTGGTCCTGCTATTATGGTATGCGGTTCGACGACCATAGCAGCGAACGGGTCGAGACTTTCAATGGGAGGGTCGAGATCCTGGGTTGGGTTCCACACCGCCATTCGCCAGTCCGATGGAAAGACAGACTTTGTACCTTCAACTTCCTTTGTGTTGTTGGTCACATGTTGTCGTGTCAATTCAAAAGTCGATCCCTTGCGTTGGTTCGTGCGCGTACTTGGCGGAAGAACAAGGACGGTCAAAGCTTGGCTGACGTCATCGACAAGGGGATTACCTCGGACAATATGTCTACTTGTCTTGGGGTTCATCCCTATTGACTGCCACGGCACACACTCACTCCGGAAAAGTGTGGTTTATGGAATGGGAATGTGCTGGAGTAGCGGTTTTCCGTGGAAGGGAGTGGAGTTCGAATCGAAGGTTGATCGTGCAGTTCATTGCACCATGCTCGCAGAAAGCTCGGCACCCACCTCCGTGAATATTGCCCCTTCGTTCTCCATCTTTTAGATCTCTCCTATGCCCCTTGTCGTTGTGGGTCGAATTCAGGAAATAGGAGGACTGCTGGCATTGCTGTTTCAGCCCAAGCCATCATGTGACGTGATAACTAGTTCCCGCGTCATGATGCGCCGCGGCAATCCTCACGGGCGGCCCGACTAATTCGTGATCGTCAAGGCGAATCACACAACCGAGGACATCGTTCTCCATGCGATCCTTTTCTAACACTCCGAAATTCCGGTGGCAACCGCAGGGGGAGTAATGGCGAATGGCTAGCCAGACGGCCATGGAAGGATTTTGTTTCACGATTCGCTCCGTTACTTCTCCTCGCGTACATGTATAGTCTGGATCCGGTATTTACAGCCTACGCATCGGATCTCGGCAAGTGCACAACCGAGAGGAACTGAGAAAGTGAGACCGTTGCACGTGAAGGCTATAACTTACGGGCCTGAACGACTCGCAAGTTTCCTCAACCGATGACAGTCCTCCGTGAGTGTGACTGCCTTACGGATCGTTTAAAATTATGTGTCGTCCCTCGCATCATCAAAGAGCTTGCGAACCATTGTGTGGCGCCGTGAATAGTCAAAGCTCAGCTCGCAACCACGTCCGGTGGGTATATGAGGGAGTTGGAAGATCAAGTCGAGACCCACCGCTTCCGAGACGCATTCTTATGAAGCCTAGTTAAACATCTTGA
The DNA here is from genome assembly GCA_019633405.1 of Tulasnella sp. 408. Classification (NCBI taxonomy): domain Eukaryota; kingdom Fungi; phylum Basidiomycota; class Agaricomycetes; order Cantharellales; family Tulasnellaceae; genus Tulasnella; species Tulasnella sp. 408. Next base: position 29,330 of record WSTX01005324.1, on the reverse strand, counting down.
TGAGATGATAACCTTAGATACTGAGTCTCTTCCATAATATCTTTCAAGAGCAATTAATACCTCTAGGATCATCGCAAAACTGTCGAAATAGAAAGCCGTCGCGCTAGGCAGGGACTAGATAAACGGACAGGCCACAACCAATGACGCCACACCGAGTTCATGATAAGGAGCTCTCTAGAGAGTCTACTTGGAGTTACACGTAACGTGTTAATCTGTTCAAGACAGGGAGTTCTCAGTAAGTTGCAACTGTTGCGCGATCCGAGCCCAACGGGATCCAGGTGGATCAGGTCTGCACGAAACGTGCAGTGTCTTAGATAGCGCCCTTCAACCAAAACCGACGAGGGTGACTACTCACGGGAGAGAATACATAGCCCAAATCGATTCTCTTTCATCTTCGTGATGACACCAACGCTCATCGGGGTCTCGCACCCGCCGGGAAGTTTTCTGAGGAGTTTCACGATGAGACGTTTTGTGAAAGCCACGAACGGCAGGGAAGGCGTACTTGTATCTGGCGAGAGGTTTGATCTACTTCGAGCACAAAGTTGTTGAACGTCTTGATCAACCTAACACGACTTCTTTCGCTTTAGAAGCCACACGATGGTAGTTGTAAGAGATAAATTGTTGAGCTGAGGGGCTGAATATCCTCAAGATATCAATGCATTCGAGGTGGCCGCTTTCACCTTGATGGATGGTTCTAACATTTTGCTATATATTGTTCTAGTAGATCAGGCATGCTCTCGGTAATCCTAGGAATGGCAAAGGTTGAATGAGCTCGGGGCACATAGTCGTCATGAGGCGACGTACGCGTATTGATCGGCAGCAACCGCACATTCCTCCTGCCACATTTGCGACGTGCTGAACCGTAGTTCACGGATTGCGTGCCGTGGCACTCCCTTGAGTCGAAGAGTCTGCATGATTCGCTCACAGCCTTCCAACAAGGAGAACCACTGTTCTGCGTTAAGTCTTTCTTGGGGACTTTCGACAGAGACCATGCGTTCGATGCAACTCAGCAGACCGGTGGCAAGAGAATTGCAGCCCCTCCAACTCCAAAAGTCACGTTCAAGTAGCTTGGCCAGTGCTTTGCCGACGTTCGTCACAAGGTCTTCCCTGCCAACGCTGTAAGATAGGGCGATCAATAGCACAGTTAAGCGGGAGCTTGTATTTGAAAGTTCCACACCCTCGGTATGCATTCCTCAAAACGTCAATGGACTCCAAACGGCCGAAAAGGAGGTCTCCATGGTGTATAACAATGAAAGAGACGATTGCAGAAAGCCTCGAATCGTGATGTGCTTGTCCGGCCACAGCAGTGGCTAAATGATTACAGAAAAAATCGTACGCGTCTCCCGAGGGTCCTCCGAAAATGCAGCTATACTGGAGCAATGCCAATGAGAGCGTGCTTTGAATTAAACAAGTCGAGGAATCCGGCAGTTGCGAGTGCGGGATCAGAATTGATTCGGTTTGGAGTGAATCTATCGACCGTTCGAGGGGTTCGTGGATGTCCCACTTTGTGTCCCGGTACATCACAATGTGTGCGGCAGCAGCCGAGTAGATTCGGCAAGAAGATGCTGCGGTACTGACGTCCTTGTGACCTCGAAGCTGTAGCATTCGGGAGTAGGAATTCTGGAACTGGTCAATAAACCGTTCCTGAAACCCTCGATCGCTCCAAAGCTGCTCCATCCGCGAGACTTTCATGATCCCGAAGATGTTTGCTGTTGCATTTAGAAGGGTTGCTGGATCATCTGATGTGCAAATGGCGCGTTGGAGAGCGATAACTTGGAGAGAGTCGGGGCTCTCCCCTTCTCGACCTTGGCTCAACGTATCCACCCACCGCTTGATGGAGAATCCTTCGCTCGGCTTTCGCCATTCCAGCGCTTTGATACGCTTCACAGCTGAGGGTACAGCGCGTGCACTCCAAAAGAGAATATGGGAAAGAGGACTCTGAAACGGACAAAACTTATCCCAGACCGTGCAGAGCGCACTCCCGACGAAGATGGCAAGACCGACGTACATCGGGATCCCGACGATCCACGAAATGGCGGGGCTCAGGTGGCGAAGATACAGGATAAGCGACGCACAGAATATGATAAGCCCAATTTGCAGGAGAGATGGGAGCACGTCATCCAAGATGGGTTCGAGTTGCCATCGTTCCGCTCCAAGGAACCGCTTGAGCTGTTCCCACCGCTGGCGGTCTGAACCACCTCCGCTCCGCTTTCGGTAGTAGACCAGCCACTGTCGACCTAGTACAGCCAGGAATGAGGAGATAATCGCAAATGCGAGGCTCAGGGAGAAGAGCGCATTGACAGCGAAGATGTCGCGGGCAGGTGAGAACTCCGTCGAGGGAAGTCGGGAGTTGGTGGGAATGCTGTCGTTCCTTCCTGTCGCCACATGGATCAGAATCGCGTTGTTCTGGGCAAGGAGAGCGCTGATGTCGTCGGACGGGTCGGCGGACAGGAGAGGAAGGGTGAGGGCAAGGAATGCGGTATTTACACCCGCAAAAAGACCAGCCTACGAATGGTGATTATGAAGTCAGGACCCCACCGGACCGCCCGCAGGTCAAAATGAACGTCGTACAAAAATCAGCATGCCGTCCAGTTGCTCTTTCAGCCCCGTGACCATATCTTCGTCTATCTCATCGGCGAGGGCATCGTAGCAGCGGTAAAATTTGCCGCCGTCTTGGCCAAACTCGTCGACTGGGTCGGAAACTTCAAACACGGGCGCGTTGGGGACATCTTGAGCGGTTGCGTTCATGAATATTGTCGTCGCCAAAACACTTCTGGGACAAGTGAACGGGCTGTGTCGGCTGATGCTCGAGGAGTGGAGAAGCGGGCGGTGGTGGGGCTTCATCGGCTCACGTGAGACAACGAGGCAGCTACACAGCCACACTCAAACATTGCCGCCGAAATTCTTCATCACTTCGATGCCGAACGATCGTGATCGACACACGTATCATAAGACGGAAACTCGAGTTTCGGTTGCGCTTCTTCTCCCGTTTTGACCCACAGTGACTGGATGTGACAACCAAGTTTGGCCGATGGAGACCATGCGCATCCCAGTGGCTTCCAGCGTCAGGAGCTAGCTCAGAGGATGGTGACCAACGTCGAACAATACAGCACCGTCGCCGACTATGCGGAACTCTCCCCATTTTCTGTTCTCGGTCAGCCTCGCCCGTCTGCTACCTGCGATCAGCATCAAATCACCCACACCATGAGCTGAGTCCACCCCCGTTCCGTATTGGGGCTCAAGTTCATGTTGCAAGTGTTGCTCACGGTCAGCACACACGTGGCCATCCTGCACTCTTCCACCGAGGGAGCTAAAGATACTTGGTGGCTTCTGGGTTCAAGTTGAGGGTTCGGCTGGTAAACCGTCGTTGACTGCGAGAGCAACGAGGACAAGGGTCTGAGTGGCCCTCGCACGCGCCGAGTTTGGGGGTAATTAGGGAAGGATGTAAATTGTACTTTCCTTCGACGCCCTGCGGCGATGTTGATCCGGAAGCGGATATGCCCGATTGTGGCACTAATTCAGTTGCCCATTCCAACAGCACAAATGATTGGTCCGCGCCATCGCTGATTCGAACGACCATTGCCCACTAACGTATGTAAATGAACACTTGAAAGCGAGGAGCTCCATAGAAGAGTGACATCATCGTGTTTACCCCAGCCGAGCTGCCGCAAAATGACCTGTCAATTCCGGACGCTTGCCGAACGCCGGGAGAATCTGGGAGTGGTTTGCGCCCCACCATTCACATTTTTCAGGGTGAGGTACTAAATTCCCCCACACTGTTCTCTATGGTGATCCCGCGTCTGCGGATGACATGACGTACAAAGACATTTGCATGACACCACATGGAAAAGGCAGTCCTTTCATATCCAAACGTTCCTTCGGATCCGAGCCCTCAAGCCACTTGTGCCACGGCTTTGCGATCGGAAGGGCCTCCATCCCGCCTCTCCGGTGCGCTGCAAGTGCCAAGGCAGACCAGATGGCTTCGTCAGCACTGAGTACCCTTTGCAGTTGAAGCTTAGCCCCTTCCTTTCCTTCGCTTTCCGTGCCGCAGCTCACTCCGCTCCAGCAAGCCAAACACCCTGGAGGGTGACGTCACCTATGCTATGACCTACGTAGCGATCTCGCGCATTGAAACGCACCTTCAACGCCCTCAAAGGTCCCGAAATCTACTTCAGCGTACATGGTTAACCCCACGAGCATGCAGTTCATCTTTGGCAGGCCGTCCGGCTCGCCAGATACTACCACCAAACGCTGCCAAGATTTCAGACCGGATACCACTCACCAGTATACAGAACCCGACGCTCGTAGCTCTCCCTTTTACACGATAAACTCGAGTCCCCACGCCTTCATACCTACAACCCGCGAATCTCGCCCGGATCATTCTAGGGCTAGATGGCAAAGAAAAGACCGTTGACCGTCGCTGATGTCAACGATATTGTGGCAAGACCTTGACACGTCAACTGATACTTCAGGAGCTAGGATGGAACAGCACCTCATCGGATTCACGTGCAGTTACTAACGGAGACTTTCAACTTGTGTTTCTCACTCCTCGATTCCCATCAACTGTGCGGATCCGATTCATCCACCGCGTCGTTGGATCCATCGGTCGTGCTCCAACCTTGACTAGGGGACTTGAAGAAGCGCCGCTTTCTAGAGGCTCTCGAGCTTGGCGGATGCAGTTCCCCAATAACCGGAGGCTTATTGAGGAGGTACTTTAATCGTAAATGAACGACTGTATTATGCTGGCACGAATGTACTCTACAACCTTCGTTTACAATCCGAATACCTAACGTCGGCGAAAGCGGAGTTCGAGGTTTTTTGGATGAGTGAAAAACGAAAAAAAAAATTCTCTTGAAAGTTAAACCCTCCCTTGCCTCGCCAAAGGCCTTGCGAACCCTTCCTATAGTATCATAAATCTTCAAGGCTCGGCGGGCGATCACGTGGTACGACCCTGCGCGAAGAGTTGAATCATCACGTCGAATGCCACAACTTCTATTACGTTTTCTCAGTGAGATCGACTTACCGCTTTGTAATTAATGAGAGGATGTCGTAGGAGAGTGAGAGTTTTCCCGAAGATCGACCTGGTATCTCCATGGTCGCTTAGAGCCACGGCATCGAGACGGAAAACCGTCGCACATGGAATCTACGAGATCAACGAACAAACCACAGTCAAACATGCTACTCAGAGTACGGAGTATATAGCGTTATAGAGAGTCTACTCAGGGGTGACACTTCACGTGTTATTCTGTGAAAGACTGGGGACTCTCGGCAAACCCTAACCTATGCCCGATCTCCGCCCAGTCGGATCCAGGTGGATCAGGTCTAAACCAAGAATGCATTGCGTTAGACAGAGCCCTTTAACCAATACCAATGAGAAAAACGACGCACGGGAGAGAATTCACGGCCCGGATGGATACTCTTTCCTTGTCGTGATGACACCAACGTTCATCTGGATCTCGTACTTGCGGCGCAGGTTTCTGAAGAATTTCAAGGTAAGAGGTTCTGTAAAATCCACGAACGGCAGGTAGGTCGAACCTGTATCTGGCGAGAGGTTTGATCAACCTCCAGCACAAAGTTATTGAACGTCTTGATCAAGACAAAGCGACTTCTCTCCGCTTCCGAATCGACTTTATATTCCCTGTAAGAGATAAATTGGCGCGTTCCTGGACCGAATAGCCGCAAGATATCGATGCACTCGTCGTAGCTACCTTGACCTTGATGAATGGTTCTAATATTCGCTATATATTGCTCTAGCATATCGGGCAGCCTGGCAGGAATTCTAGGAAACGCAAAGGTCAAGTTTGCTCGGGCCACATAGTCATCATGAGATGACGTACAGGCCTTGGTTGGCAGCAACTGCACATTCCTCCTGCCACATTCGCGACACGCTGAACCTTACTTTTCGGATTGCGTGCTCTGGCAGTCCCTTGAGCCGAAGAGTCTGCATGATTTGCTCACAGCCCTTCAGCAAGAAGAATTGCTGTTCTGCGGTAAGTTTTTCTCGGGGACTTTCAGCAAAGACCATTTGTTCGATGCAGCTCAGTAGGCCAACGGCAAGAGAACGGCAGCCAGTCCAATTCCAAAAGTCAGGTCCAACTAGTTCAGCCAGTGCTCTGCCGACGGCCTTCACAAGGTCCTCCCTGCCAGTGCTGTAACATAGGGCTATTAATAACACAGTTGAGCAGAATCATTATACTTGAAAGTTCCGCACCCTCGGTACGCATTCCTCAAAACGTCAATGGACTCCAAGCGGCCAAAGATCAGGTCTGGATGGTACGTAACAATGAAACAGACGATTCCGGAAAGCCTCGAATCGTGATGTGCTTGTCCGGCCAAAGCAGTAGCCAAATAATCGCAGAAACAATCGTATGTCGCTGCCGAGGGTCCATCGGAAATGCAGGAAAACTGGAGCAATGTGAATGAGAGCGTACTACGAAATATGCAAGTCGAGACATCCAGCAGTTGCGAGTGCGGGATCAGAAATGATTCGTCTTGGAGCAAGTCTATCAACCGTTCGAGAGGTTCATTGATGTCCCACTTCATGTCCCGGTACATCACAATATGAGTGGCAGCAGACAGGTAGAGTAGGCGAGATGATGCTGCAATATTGACTTGATTGTGACCCCGAAGCTGCAACATTCGGGAGTACGAATTCTGGAACTGGTCAACAAACCGCTCCTGAAACCCTCGATCGCTCCAAAGCTGCTCCATCTGCGAGACTTTCGTGATCCCGAAGATGTTTGCTGTTGCATGCAGAAGAGTTGCCGGATCATCTGATGTGCAAATGGCCCGTTGAAGAGCGATAACCTGGAGAGACTCGGGGCTCTCCCCTTCCCGACCTTGGCTCAATGTTTCCACCAACCGTTTGATGGAAAATCCCTGCCTCAGCTTTTCCCACTCCAGTGCTTTGATACCCCTCACAGCTGGGGGTATGGCGCGTGCACTCCAAATGAGGACATGCGAAAGAGGACTCTGAAACGGACAAAAACTATCCCAGACCGTGCAGAGCGCACTCCCGACGAAAATTGCAAGACCAACGTACATCGGGATTCCGACGATCCACGAAATGGCGGGGCTGAGGTGGCGAAGATAGAGGATAAGCGACGCACAGAATATAATAAGCCCAATTTGGAGCAGAGATGGGAGCATGTCATCCAAGATAGGCTCGAGTTGCCATCGTTCGGCTCCAAGGAACCGCTTTAGTTGTTCCCACCGCTGGCGGTCTGGACCACCCCCACTCCGCTTCCGGTAGTAGACCAGCCACTGTCGACCCAGGACAGCCAGAAATGAGGAGATAATCGCAAATGCGAGGCTCAGCGAGAAGAGCGCATTGACAGCGAAGATGTCACGGGCAGGGGAGAACTCCGCCGAGGGAAGTCGGGAGTTGGTGGGAATGCTGTCGTTCCTGCCTGTAGCCATTTGAATAAGGATGGCGTTGTTGTGTGCGAGTAGAGCACTGATGTCGTCAGACGGGTCGGCGGACAACAGAGGAAGGGTGAGGGCAAGGAACGCGGAGTTGACACCCGCGAAAAGACCAGCCTCCAACGAGATCAATGAGCTTCAAGTCCAACGCAACCACTACCGTGCCATGGCGCATGACTTACGAAAATGAGCATACCGTCTAACTGCTCCTTCAGTCCTTTCACCATATCGTCATCTATCTCATCGGCGAGGGCATCGTAGCAGCGGTAAAATTTGCCGCCGTCTTGGCCGAACTCGTCGACTGGGTCGGGAACTTCAAACACGGGCGCGTTAGGGAGATTTTGGGCGGTTACGTTCATTGGACGTTGTCGCCGCTGAGACACTTTGTTAGGAGTGGACGGCTGGACGGGGTGGTGCTCAAAGTGGAGGGTGGAGGAGCCTTGGTAAACAGGAATTTTGAAAATCCTCCGGCAGTCCCCAAAATCCGTTTTCAAATCTGGGGTCGACCCTCAGCTTAGTCTGTGCTCTAGGCTTACCCATCAGTTCCCATTAGCATATCATTCATAAGCGCTCTTAAGGTTCCCATCCAGAGGTTATCAACGCAAGCAATGGTGCGTAATATTTCCCATCTGCCCTGCCTTATGTATTTATATAGTTCCCATTCAAGAAATATATTATTTCCCATCCGGCTCAATGCAGCATCAGGGCCGAACCGTGAGAATGGCCACGATCCGACTATAATGCTAGAGCATTAAAGAAATGATCCATATTCATGACCAGTTGGTGGGAGAGGTGGAGAGCGATAATTCTATCCGGCAACCCCCTTTCACCAGCAACCCACAGCACCCCCCCATCAAAAAGACGTCAGCCAAACAACCCTAAGGACTTCAGGGCTCAATGCTTTAAAGTCGTCACATCACTTGATGTTACCCCGCCATCGCGGTCAGGGTCGATGGCAATCCGGACTAATGCATCGTCGCCATCGGGACTCGGGAACAGTGGCGAGGGGACAACGTGAATGTTTATCCCAAGTAAATATTTTATGTCATAAGTAGCTCATTTGAGCGACATTTACGCGTGTTACCTACTTGTACGTGCTTTCCGGCACGCGACAGTTCAGGAATTATTGAGACTCGGGCGGGATTCCCCGAGGAAACCTACAAACCGTGGGAACCACGCAGAATGGACGAAGAGGAAAGCGTGTAGGTGTAGGCCGTTCATGCAATTCATGTAAAACAGCGCAATGACTCATTTAAACACTAAAATAACACTGGGATGTATCTATCGATACTTTAACTACATGTGGGGCTCAGAAATACCAGTGAAGGGGAAACAAGAAGCCGTGGGACCTAGATGTTCAGATTCTACTTTTCCAGCGAAGGTGCCCAGAATACGGAGTTTATAGCGCTAAGGTTGGCGAAAAATACAGCTAAGTTATAGGTATAAGTCTATGGCTCATTGTATCCGATTTCGGAGATTTGAATGGGCTATAGGTGGAATACCGCTCAGGCACGGCAACGGTGGCGCTCAAGACTAGCACTCACTTCCCATAGTGAATGAAGCATTTGGAAGGTTTCTTAGTAGTCACAAGTAATATCAAAATAGTTTTAAGTCCAGTCGTAGACACTTAAGCCCTGTTTTAGACCGGGGGGAAGAGCTGAAGGTGGAGATTAGCGTCCACCGGCGGTCCGGTTAAGCATTGATCTGAGTGTCTTGCTTTTGTTCGCTGATACCAGACACCTTGGAGTCACCCATAGATAATGTCACTGCTCTGCATGTGTCTACAGCGCTATCTCAGCGGTTTTCCCAGAGCAAAGAACCTCTGATAATTTGAGATGGCAAGTATGGAAAAGGGGGAAGCAAGTGCTGTATTCAACAATGGCTCTCTAAAAGATCACGTTTTTCACATGTTTCAATAATACAGAATATACTCCAGAGTCTTTTAGTTTACAAGATCTTGCGGCCGGTATCTTTCCTCTTACAAGACTAATGATAGTTTATTATTTATCCGACTGTAATAACGGTAAGCTCATGCACACAGACTTAATTCAAGGGCCAAGAAGGCTTGTTTGCGAGATCTCATCATGACAGCTGTATATACTCCCTGCGTCAAGTATTTACACTGTTATGTAGAGTTTTATGACACCTTGGGAGCCGGAGAAGGGCTTGGGGATCGAGCCTGCAGGCAACATGAATCGAACGCGTGTGTTCCCGCTCCTTTTCTACAGCCTATTCCAAGGGATATCTCACTTTTTCAGCGTCACTGCAACGTAAAGAGAAGTAAACTCTATCATCTAACTATTGAAGTTTCAGCATTAGCTCTGGAATAGTGGTTTGCGGACCCGACTTCCCGCAAAGGTCAAGGTGGCTAAGTAAACGGTCCAAAATGGTAATTCTCTCGTTCTTTGTATTTTAGCATCGGGTAGTTTCCTATTTATTCGCACATAGTAAACCAGAATAACCACAGATTCATTTTTTTAGCTACGATTAGATGTGAGCTATCTTATTTACAGGAGGGTGCCGGGATAAAGTTGCCGCTGACGGATCCGTGATCCCGAACAGCTCAGCCGGACAACCTCAAGGGTGTCAGCCTCCCAACTCTCAGAGTCGTCACATCAGGCAACGCCACCCCCTATATCGCCGTCCCTAATGATGGTGACGCATCAGTTTGGATTGCCGTAGTCCCTGACAGCATTGGCGGGGGTGGCGTCGTGATGTGACAATTCTGAAGGCGGGACCCTGACACGCAAGGGGGTGCTTCGGTGCGATGATTTCCGATGGGTTTGCTGTGGGTTACTGGCAGAGGGGGATGGCTGCTGAATAGTATTATTTCCCTAACACATGATACATCTGCACCCAAAGCTCGGACTTCGCTTTCACTGTAAAAGGATCTGCATCCCAACCCAAGACCCGTGCGGGATCGTTCCTACCGAGTAGTTTCTAACAGCTCTTGGATGGGAAAACCAAAACGTAAGTGGCAGAGGATGGGAAATAACACGAGAATGGGACATGGGAGCCGGATGGGAAACGAGAACCGGATGAGAAACGTGACCCGGATGGGAAATGGGAGCTGCATAGGAAGTGCGTGGATGGGAAATGCGTGGATGGGAAATGCGAGATGGATGGAAAATGCGCTGACCATGGGCAATGGGAAAGAGGAAGAGGCATGGAAACGATAGTAAGATGGGGAATGGTAATGGGATAAGAAATGGATGTTCTCAAATATCTCATGATGGGGATGATGGGAAAATGATAATTCACATCACATAGGACTGGATGGGTAATTATTGTCATTTCCTACGCTAAAGCTACTTAGGCTACATACACCAGTTTTGAAAATGATTTTTGGGGGTCCCCCACGAATTTTGAAATCGGCTGCTTACCAAAGGTGGGTGGAGGAACAGGAAGAAATCGAGCGTTGTGGCTGCTCGGCGCGAAAGGCGAGGCAGCCACGCAGCTGCGGAGGCCCTCCAGCATAAGTTGGCCAAACAACTAGGTTAGACACCTCATCTCTGTCACATAAGCCCAGCAAATGATGTTTGAGGTTTTACTAATCGGCATGCTCTCCATTGCCTCGATAACGAAGTGCCCGATTGAGCACTGGGTATGGTGGTCGGGAAAGGGGCCACGGTGGGAATTCCCAAGCCACCTGTTTGCTCCCCACCACCGCCACCTGCAGGTGAACAACCAACTTGCGAAAAACGGACAGAGAACCAAAAGCCTCGGTCTCAGAAGTTGAAGACAGATGCATCGTAGTTAACCTCAAGACCCAGCACCAAAGTATGTCTAGCGTTCTTTAGTTCGAAGTGCTTCTTGCTCACTGGGTCCTGCTTTCGGTATCACCAAGAGAAGTGATGGTCCTGGAAAGCCGCGCCGCGCGGCGGTAAGCACTACGAGCGGACGCAGCCCCAGGCCCGCATGACGAGAACTAACTCAATGGAACTAGGTCCATAATTACCAAGCGGAGAAGTTCTCGGTAGCCAACCGCGGCCGTTTTTATGATGCTCTATCAGTATATTGAGCAAGAGCTCTTGACTGCTAGTCTCCCCCCGTTCGGCCTCCCGGTCAACCTCCCGGTCAACTCGCCGCCCCATCAACATCTCCGCCACTCAACCATCCACCCTCGCCCGTTCGTTCTCACCCCCAGCTCACAGGTCCCATGACCACTTACAGCCCACCAAGGGCAAGACCTCGAAGCCGCAATGGAACACCGGCGCACCACAGCAAAACGAAATTTCGACAAGGTCATTTTCGGCGGTTGGGAGATGAAGACGTGGTATTATTCACCGTACCCAGTCGCCGACAATGCTTCAGCCCCATCACTATCATCATCCTCTCACCCTCCCGCGAGCGGCAGAAAATGGAAAGAAGAGGAGGGGGGGAGGGTCAACGGAGGAAGGGCTTTTTTCACCCACCCCAGGGCAACCCACTGCGTCACCACAAAGAGGACACGGGAGGGCTGCAGAACTCTTAGTTGCGTCTGGCGCCGGTCGCCCGGGGGGCTCTGTGGATCAGGCAAAGCTTTGGGTCTATGAACGATGCTTCAAGTACATGAGAGAAGGCACGCCCTGGGAGTTGCATATGGTGGGTCCCGAACTGGGCTGTACAGGCTACGACCGCCCCTCGTGCAGTCTTCAAACTTAACTTCTGTTCCTCTTTCTTCTCGCTTTGAGTAGAAGGGGTGCGACATGAAGAATTCTCCAGGTTGAAAAGTCTATCAACGAGGCGCGCATACTATCTGGGAGGTTGACAGTGCAGAAGAGAAGGTGGGTCGTCGAGTGGTGTTTGATCAATCCATCGACGCAGTATACTCACTACGCCCTTCCCCTCAGTTATTTTATCAGGACCTCGCCCTCTTCGGAAACCCTTTCAGCGACGTCAAGACGATTTTCTTCGACTGCGACAACTGTGAGCACAGTCTACTCCGTGACGACGCTTGGTCCCCCTGACTAAGCGTGCGCTCTCCAGTCATGTTCTACCTTTTAACAGATGCAGATTCCCAGCGGGACCATGTCCTAGGGTTTTTCTCTAAGGTAGGCCCTTGCGCCATCGAACGGAACTCTTCCGAGGACTGAGACCGCCTCCTTCGGGGAAAGCATCCTATGATGACTGGAACCTGGCTTGTATCATCATTTTCCCGCCTTACCAAAAGAAAGGATATGAGATGCCCCTGACCGAGCTCGGGTAGCTACGAACCTGACTTTTACCGCACATCACAACCCGCTGACTCTCGTGACCGCCTCAGGTTACGAGCCGTCGCGTCGTGCGGGGAAACTCGGAACGCCCGAACGACCTCTGTAAGACCTTGATTTGAGAGGCTGTCTGTAGAATTTGGGGGTTGCCCCTTTCCCCCGTTCTTACTCGTCCTGAAACCTCAACTACAGCCTGAGCAGTCGTCGTTATGTAAATAAAACCGGAAGATGAAAGGAGATCCGCTGTCCAATCCACTTGTTTGGATCCGGATGCGCACCCCGTTCGGCAATCTGTATGGAAAGATAGACTTTGTACCTTCAATCGCATTCATATTGCTGTTCGAATGTTGACGTGTCAATTCAAAGGTTTCTCCTCTGCGTTGGTTCGCGCATGCGCTTGGCGGAAGAAAAGGTTGCGTGACGTCATCAACCCTTGCTTTGCCTCGGGCGTATCCGACACCCACTCACCTCCGGCTTCATCGAATGCCACAGCAAGCCATCGCGCGCCAAAGTCCTCGGAGAATCGGAGAGTGGTGTAATATTTGCGCCCCACCATTCAAATGTTACAGGGTGAGGTATACTGAATTCCTCCAGACTCTTCTCCAGTGATCCGGCGGCTGGGGATAACACGACGTGCAAAGACGAGACATTTGCAATGAAACAATGACACCACGTGGAAATGGTAGTCCTTCCATATCCAAACGCTTCCTTTGGTTCCGAAACTCTCAAGCCACTTTTGCCACGGCTTGGCTATCTGAAGGGCCTCCATCCCGCCTCTCCGGTGCGCTGCAAGTGCCAAGGCGGACCAGATGGCTTCGCCACCACTGAGTACCACTTGGAGTTGAAGCTTAGCCCCTCCTTTCCTTCGCTTTCCGTGCCAAGGCTCGCTCCGCCTAGCAAGTCACGCACCCTCGAGTGTGACCTCGCTTATGCTATGACCTACGCAGCGTTCTCGCGTATTGAAATGCCCCTCCAACACCCTCAAATGTACCAAAATGTACTTGAGTGTACATGGTTAACTCACGAGCATGCGAGTCATCTTTGGCAGGCTGTCCGGCTCACGCATACTGCCACCAAACACTGCCAAGCTTTCAGACCGGATACCACATCAGGAAAAAGTGTTTGGTCTCAGTTGTCTCCGCGTGCTCCGCACAGCGCAATCCCGACGTACCCTGAGAAGGGGTGTCTCACGGCGGTTCGGCACCATGCACGCGGAGCTCACACATTTTCCTGATTCACTCTGCAGAATATAGGACCCGACCTTTGTAGCCCTCTCGTTTACACGAGAACCTCGAGTCCCGACTCCTTCATACCTACAGCCCATGACTCACGCCCGGATCAATCTTGGGATAAACGGCAAAGAAGAGAGCATGGCCCGACGCGAAAACAAGCTGGAAGCCAATATTAATGATACTGTCGCAAAACCTTGACAACTCAACTGATATCTCAAGAGCCCGGATGGAACAGCACCTCCTCGGAGAAACGTCCGCTTGCGAATGGAGACTTTCAACTTGTACTTCTCACTACTCGAGTTGCATCAACTATGCAGACGCGATTAATCCAGCGCGTCGTTGGGTTCCATCCCTCGTGCTCCAACCTTGGCTAAGGGCGTTGAGGAAGCGGCCCCCCCAGAGGGTCTCGAGTATTGGTGGATGCGGTTCCCCAACAATCGGGGGTTTATTCGAGGAGTGACTTTGACCATTACAGGCTATACCTGAGGGACAAGGAGTTATGCAAGAGTCGGGCTTGACTTTGGGAGAGTAAGGTTGTTACAAATTTGGGACGTGACCACGATCTGTCGAGGTTGTAGAAAGCAATTGACGTGGAGTCCTTGATGAACGACTGTATTGTGTTGGTAAGAATGTACTCTGTTACCGCCGCTTACAATCTGACTATCTAATTTCAGTGAACGCGGAGATCGGCGTTCTCGCGCGAGTGGAAAGTGGAAAAAGGATTGCCTGGAAATTTAGACCCTCCTTTCCCTTGCCAAATGCCTTGCGAGGCCCTTTTCATAGTATCATAGATCCTTACGGCTCGTGGGTGATCGCGTGCTACGGGTCTGCGCAAAGAGTCGAATGACCACGCCAGTACCCCACAAGTTCCAAAATGCTTTCTCTGTGAGATCGAGTCACAACTTTTGATTTGATGAGAAGATGCCGTGAGTCGTGAGGGTCTTCCCAAAGAGTTACCCTGTACCTCTAGGGTTGCTGATAGCCACGCCGACGCAGTGGAAAACGATCGCTCGTGGCATATACAAGATCAACGAACAAACCACAGTAAAACACGCTAGTGAGAGTACAGAGTATGAAGCGTTACAGAGAATCAACTTTGGGGTTACACTTGACGTGTTATTCTGTTACAGACTCTGGACTCTCGCCAAACTCCAACCTGTGCGCGATCTTCGCCCACCCGGATCCAGGTGGATCAGGTCTGAATCAAGTATTCAGTGCTTCAGACGGAGAATTTAACGACGACCAACGAAAGGGACGACTTACGGGACAGAATAGACAGTCCAGATCGGTACTCTTTCCTCTTCGTGATGACACCAACGTTCATCCGGATCTCGCACCCAGCGGGCAGTTTTCTGAAGAATTTTACGATGAGACGTTTTTTGAAGGCCACGAATGGCAGGTAAGGCGAACCTGTATCTGACGAGAGGTTTGATCAACCTCAAACACAAAGTTGTTGAACGTCTTGATCAACAGGAAACGACTTCTCTCCGCTCCGGAAGCCACGTCATAGTCGTGATAAGAGATAAATTGGTGCATTGATAGACCGAATATGCGCAGGATATCAATGCACTCGTGGTAGTCACTTTCACCTTCATGGATGGATCGAATATTCGCTATGTACTGCTCTAGCAGATCGGGCAATCCCTCGGGAATGCTAGGAAGCGCAAAGGCCAAATTAACTTGGGTCACATTGTCATCATCATTGAACGACGCACAATTCGCGAGCAGCAACTTCGCATTCCACCTGCCACATTTGCGACAGGCTGAACCGTAGTTTTCGGATTGCGTGTAGTGGCACTCCCTGGCGTCGAAGGGCCTGAATAGCTCGCTCACAGCCCCTCAGCAAGGAGAATCGTTGTTCTAAAGTAAATTTTTCTTGGGGATTTTCAGCATAGACCATACGCTCGATGCAGCTCAGTAGGCCAAGGGCAAGAGAAGTGCAGCCAACCCATGTCCAAAAGTTAGGTTCCAGTAGTTCAGCCAGTGCACTGCCGACGGTTCTCACGAGGTCTTCCCTGCCAGCGCTGTAACATAAGGATATCAATCGCACAGTTGAACAGAATCATTATACTTGAAAGTTCCGCACCCTCGGTATGCATTCCTCAAAACGTCAATGGACTCCAAACGGCCGAAAAGCAGGTCTTCATGGTTCATAACAATGAAAGAGACGATTTCGGAGAGCCTCGAATCGTGATGTGTTTGTTCGGCCAAAGCAGTAGCCAAATGATTGCAGAAACGATCGTATACGACTCCCGAGGGTCCACCGGAAATGAAACAGAACTGGAGCAATGTGGCTGAGACCGTACTTCGAATTAAGCAAGTCGAGGAATCGAGCGGTTGCGAGAGGGGGATCAGGGTTGATTCGGTTTTGAGTGAGACTATCGACCGTTCGAGGGTTTCATGGATGTCCCAGTTGGTGTCTCGGTACATCACAATGTGGGCGGCAGCAGACGAGTAGAGTCGGCGAGACGATGCTGCGATATTGACCTCATTGTGACCCCGAAGCTGCAACATTCGGGAGTAGGAGTTCTGGAACTGGTCAACAAACCGCTCTTGAAACACTCGATCCCTCCAAAGCTGCTCCATCTGGGAGACTGTGGTGATCCCCAAGATGTTTGCCGTGGAATGTAGAAGGGTTGCCGGGTCATCTGACGTGCAAATGGCCCGTTGAAGAGCGATAACCTGGAGAGACTCACGGCTCTCCTCTTCCCGACCGCGGGTCAACACATCGAGCCACCGTTTGATGGAAAATCCCTGACTCAGCCTTCGCCACTCCAGCGCTTTGATACCCTTCACAGCCGGGGGTACAGCGCGTGCACTCCAAATGATGACATGCGAAAGAGGACTCTGAAACGGACAAAACTTATCCCAGACCGTGCAGAGCGCACTCCCGACGAAGATTGCAAGACCGACGTACATAGGGATGCCGACGATCAACGAAATGGCGGGGCTGAGGTGGCGAAGATAGAGGATAAGCGACGCACAGAATATGATGAGCCCAATTTGGAGGAGAGATGGGAGCACGTCATCCAAGATAGGCTCTAGCTGCCATCGTTCAGCTCCAAGGAACCGCTTGAGCTGTTCCCACCGCTGCCGGTCTGGCCCACCCCCGCTCTTCTTTCGGTAGTAGACCAGCCACTGGCGACCCAGGACAGCCAGGAATGAAGAGATAATTGCAAATGCGAGGCTCAGGGAGAAGAGCGCATTGACAGCGAAGATGTCACGGGAAGGTGAGAACTCCGTCGAGGGAAGTCGGGAGTTGGCGGGAATGCTGTCATTGCTCCCTGTAGCCATTTGAATGAGGATGGCGTTGTTCTGTGCGAGTAGAGCGCTGATGTCGTCAGAAGGGTCCGCGGATAAGAGAGGAAGGGTGAGGGCAAGGAATGCGGAGTTGACACCCGCAAAAAGACCAGCCTGTAGATGCAATTATGGGGTCAGGATCCAGGACGACCGTTAGCAGATCAAATGAACGGCTTACGAAAATCAACATGCCGTCTAGCTGTTCCTTCAGCCCCTTAACCATATCTTCGTCTATCTCGTCGGCGAGGGCGTCGTAGCAGCGGTAAAATTTGCCGCCGTCTTGGCCGAACTCGTCGACTGGGTCGGGAACTTCAAACACGGGCGCGTTAGGGAGATTTTGGGCGGTTACGTTCATTGGAGACTGGATTCGCTGATACACCTTGGTACGAGTTGGCAGGCTGGACTGGCTGGTGCTCAAGTGGAGGGTGGAGGTGGGAGAAGGAATCGAGCGCGTGCGAGGCACCCACGCAGCTGCGGAAGGCCCTCAGCATGAATTTGCTAAACAACCCGGTTGACGCTGCTCATCGTTGTCACAAAAGCCTAGCGAGTGAGGTTTTAGTGATCAGCATAGTATGCTCTCATTGCCTCGATAACGAAGTCCCCGATTGAGCACTGGGTATGGTGGCCAGGAAAGGGGCCACGGTGGGAATACGGAAGCCAGCTGTTTGTTCCCCCACCACCGCCACCGGCAAGTGAACAACAAACATGCAAAAACGGACAACCAAAAGCCTCGGTCTCAGACGTTGAAGAAAGATGCATCTTGATTAACCTCAAGACCGAGAACCAACGTATGTCTAACCTTCTTTAGTTCAATGTGCTTCTGGCTCACGAGGTCCTGCATTCGGTATCGCCAGGAGAAGCGATGGTCCTAGAAAGGTGCGGCGGTGAGGCCTACGTCTACTATGTCAATACCGATAGCCGACTGGATGAATGGGTTTCCGAGGACCGCATACACAAGCTCCCAAAAAGCGAAGTATCAACCACAGGAGCAGTCGTCGTTAAATCAAAACCGGAAGATGTGTTCAGTAAAAGGAGATCCGCCGTTCAATCCCCTTGTTTGGATCCGGATGCGCACCTCCGTTCGGCAATCTGTATGGAAAGATACACTTTGTACCTTCAGTCGCATTCGAATTGTTGTTCCAATGTTGACGTGTCAATCCAAAGGTTTCTCCTCTGCGTTGGTTCGCGCATGCACTTGGCGGAAGAAAAAGCAGGTTGCGTGACGTCATCGACCCTTGCTTTGCCTCGGGCGCATCCGACGCCCACTCGCCTCCGGCTTCATCGAATGCCACAGCAAGCCATCGCGCGCCAAAGTTCTGGGAGAATCGCGGAGTGGCGTAATATTTGCGCCCCACCATTCAAATGTTACAGGGTGAGGTACTGAATTCCTCCAGACTCTTCTCCAATGATCCGGCGGCTGGGGATAACACGACGTGCAAAGACGAGACATTTGCAATGAAAGAATGACACCACGTGGAGATGGCAGTCCTTCCATATCCAAACGCTTCCTTTGGTTCCGAAACTCTCAAGCCACTTGTGCCACGGCTTGGCTTTCTGAAGGGCCTCCATCCCGCCTCTCCGGTGCGCTGCAAGTGCCAAGGCGGACCAGATGGCTTCGCCACCGCTGAGTACCACTTGGAGTTGAAGCTTAGCCCCTCCTTTCCTTCGCTTTCCGTGCCAAGGCTCGCTCCGCCCCAGCAAGCCAAGCACCCTAGAGCCTGACGTCGCTTATGCTATGACCTGCGCAGCGGTCTCGCGTATTAAAATGCCCCTCCAACACCCTCAAAGGTACCGAAATCTACTTGGGTGTACATGATTAACTCACGAGCGCTCATGCGAGTCATCTTTGGCAGGCTGTCCGGCCCACGGATACTGCCACCGAACACGCCAAGCTTTCAGACCGGATGCCACTCTGCACAATATAGGACCCGACCTTTGTAGCCCTCCCTTTTAGACGAGAACCTCGCGTCCCGACTCCTTCATACCTACAACCCGCGACTCGCGCCCGGATCAATCTTGGGATAAACGGCAGAGAAGAGAGCATTGGCCGACGCGAAAAACAAGCTGGACGCCAATGATACTGTGGCAAACCTTGATAACTCAACCGATACTTCAAGAGCCCGGATGGAACAGCACCTCCTCGAGACACTTCCGCTTACGAATGGGAACTTTCAACTTGTACTTCTCACTGCTCGAGTTGCATCATCTATGCAGACGCGATTAATCCAGCGCGTCGTTGGGTTCCATCCCTCGTGCTCCAACCTTGGCTAAGGGCCTCGAAGAAGCGGCCCTTCCCAGAGGGTCTCAAGTATTGGTGGATGCGGCTCCCCAACGATCGGAGGTTCATTTGAGGAGGGACTTTGGCCGTTACATGCTACATATGAGAGACAAGGAGTAATGCAAGAGTCGGGCTTGACTTTCAGAGAGTAAGGCTATGAGAAATTTGGGACGGGATGACGATCTGTCGCAGGTTTGTAAAAAGCAATCGACGTGGAGTTCTCAATGAACGACTGTACTATGCTGTTATGAGTGTACTCCGTAACCGCCGTTTACAATCTGACTATCTATTGTCAGTGAAAGCGGAGAAGTAGAAAGCAAAAAGGATTCCCTTGAAAAGTAAACCCTCTGTTGACTCGCCAAAGGCCTTGCGAGGTCCTTACTATAGAATTATAAATCTTTACGGCTCGGTGGGTAGTCGCGTGCTACGGGTCTGCGCAAAAAGTTGAATGATCACGTCAAACCCCACAGCTTCCAAAACGCTTGCTCTGTGAGATCGAGTCTCACAGCTTTTGATTTGATGAGAGGATGCCGTGAACCGTGAGGGTCATCCCCAAGCGTGAGCTGGTATCTCTAGGGTCGCTGATAGCCACGCCTACGAAATGGAAAATTGTCCCACATGGCATATTCGAGATCAGCGAACAGACTACAGTCAAACACGCTACTCAGAGTACAGAATACGAAGCGTTGCAGATAATCTACTTTCGACTTACACTTGACCTGTGGATCCGTTAAAGTCTAGGAACTCTCGGCAAACCCCAACTCGTACGCAGCCTCTGCCCAGGCGGATCCAGGTGGATCAGCTCTAACCAAGTGTGCAATGCGTGAGACAGGGCCCTTTAACGGAGACCAACGAAAGGGGGGACTCACGGGAGAGAATAGACGGCCCGGATGGATACTCTTTCCTCTTCGTGATGACACCAACGTTCATCCGGGGCTCGCACCCGCCGGGCAGTTTTCTGAAGAAATTTCGTGATGAGACGTTTTGTGAAAGCCACGAACGGCAGGTAAGTCGAACCTGTATCTCACGAGAGGTTTGATCAACCTCTAGCACAAAGTTGCTGAACGTCCTGATCAACACAAAACGACTTCTCTCCGCTTCGGAAGCCAAGCGATAGTAGTCGTAAGATATGAATTGGCGCGTGGATGGACCGAATATCCGCAGTATATCAATGCACTCTTGGTAGTCAATTTCGCCTTGATGGATGGTTCTAATATTCGCAATATATTGCTCTAGTAGATCGGGCATTCTCTCGGTAATGCTAGGAAAGGCAAAGGTCACATTACCTCGGGCCACATAGCCGTGATGAAGCGACTTACATGCCTCCATGGGCTGCAACCGCAAATTCCTCCTGCCACATTTGCGACGCACGGAACCGTAGTTTTCGGATTGCGTGCCATGGCACTCCTTGGAGTCGAAGAGTCTGCATAATTTGCTCACTGTTCTTCAGCAAGGAGAACTGCTGCTCTGCAGTAAGTTTCTCTTGTGGACTTTCGGCAGAGAACATATTTTCGATGCAGCTCAGCAGGCCAAGGGCGAGAGAATCGCAGCCAACCCAATTCCAAAAGTTAGGTCCAGCTAGCTCGGCCAGTGCTCTGCCGACGACTCTCACAAGGTCTTCTCTTCCAGCGCTGTAACATATGGCTATCAATATCACACTTGAGCGGAATCAGCATATTTGAAAGTTCCGCACCCTCGGTATGCATTCCTCAAAACGTCAATGAATTCCAGACGGCCAAGAATCAGGTCTAGATGGTAGGTAACAATGAAGGAGACGATTCCGGAAAGCCTCGAATCGTGATCTGCTTGTCCGGCCAAAGCAGTGGCCAAATGATCGCAGAAACGAACGTACGCGACTGCCGAGGGTCCGACGGAAATGCAAGAAAACTGGAGCAATGTGAATGAGAGAGTACTGCAAAATAGGGAAGTCGACGAATCCGACAGTTGCGAGTGCGGGATCAGAATTGATTCGGTTTGGAGTGAATCTATCGACCGTTCGAGGGGTTCGTGGATGTCCCACTTCGTGTCCCGGTACATCACAATGTGGGCGGCAGCAGACGAGTAGAGTCGGCGAGACGATACTGCAATATTGACCTGATTGTGGCCCCGAAGCTGCAACATTCGGGAGTACGAATTCTGGAACTGATCAAGAAAACGCTCCTGAAACCCTCGATCACTCCAAAGCTGCTCCATCTGGGAGACTTTCGTGATACCGAATATGTTTGCTGTTGCGCGTAGAAGAGTTGCTGGATCATCTGATGTGCAAATGGCCCGTTGAAGAGCGATAACCTGGAGAGACTCGGGGCTCTCCCCTTCCCGACCTTGGCTCAACGTATGCACCCACCGCTTGATGGAGAATTCCTGCCTCAGCTTCTCCCACTCCAACGCTTTGATACCCTTCACAGCCGGGGGTATAGCACGCGCACTCCAAAAGAGGACATGCGAAAGAGGACTCTGAAAGGGACAAAACTTATCCCAGACCGTGCAGAGCGCACTCCCGACGAAAGTGGCAAGACCAACGTACATCGGAATTCCGACGATCCACGAAATGGCGGGGCTGAGATGGCGGAGATAGAGTATAAGCGATGCACAGAATATGATAAGCCCAATTTGCAGGAGAGATGGGAGCACGTCATCCAAGATGGGCTCGAGTTGCCATCGTTCCGCTCCGAGGAACCGCTTGAGCTGTTCCCACCGCTGGCGGTCTGGACCACCTCCGCTCCGTTTTCGGTAGTAGACCAGCCACTGTCGACCCAGGACTGCCAGAAACGAAGAAATAATTGCAAATGCGAGGCTCAGCGAGAAGAGCGCATTGACAGCGAAGATGTCGCGGGAAGGTGAGAACTCCGCCGAGGGAAGCCGGGCGTTCGTGGAGACGGTGTCGTTCCTCCCCGTCGCCATTTGAATGAGAATGGCATTGTTCTGAGCAAGCAGAGCGCTTATGTCGTCAGATGGGTCGGCGGACAATAGAGGAAGGGTCAGGGCAAGGAACGCGGAGTTGACACCCGCGAAAAGACCAGCCTGTTAATCGATATTCGTGAGCTATTTATGAGCCCAAGGCAAACATCGGCATATCAGACTGAATGGCTTACAAAAATTAACATGCCGTCTAGTTGCTCCTTCAGCCCTTTCACCATATCGTCGTCTATCTCATCGGCGAGTGCATCGTAGCAGCGATAAAATTTGCCGCCGTCTTGGCCGAACTCGTCGACTGGGTCGGGAACTTCAAATATGGGCGCGTTGGGTAGATTTTGGGCGGTTGCATTCATTGAAAGTTGTTTCTATTGCGGCCCCTTTCGTACGAGTGGACAGGCTGTGTTGGCTGATGTTTGAGTAGGTGGGAAGATCGTTGTGGCTTGGCGCTCGGCACGCATGGACAACGTGGCAGCCAACACACGAACATTAGGGTCCAAACAGAAACGGGCTTCTGGAACCAGAGTATTTTGCCTACGACTACGACTCGTTGATCAGTAGGGATTACCATCGTCCCCGACGGCGACGGCGGAATAGCGTCCTGTGACGTGACGACTTTGAGGGGTGAGACCCTGACAGTGGCCCTTTGGGTCTGTTTGACTGACTTTACTTTCTACTGAGCGTACTCTTGGTTGCTGACCAGGGGGAGTTGCCGAATAGAATTATCCCGTTTCCCCAGTTCCTTTGCCGGGTACCGTTCCAGCGAGTAGCCTCTTCGTGCTTCGAAAACCTTATGTTCGAATCATTTGTTTTCTATTGACTTTGGTTATCCTTCCACGTGATTTCGCTTGTCCCCCGATCCTTTGTCCAGCGGGGAGGATTACCATGACCTACATCTAATAAATACGACATTCTCGATAATCGGGAAATAGGGAGCAGCCGGCCGTAAACTGATGTCCTACATCCCCTTATTTTGCATTACCGGTCCACCTCTCACATACTTCCTTGCCTGCAGTCATTATCATGAGAATTTAGTTGCCTCCAAAACACATGTAGTTGCATGTGCATAGTGCTCCGATGCTCCCTACACGTACCCGCTCGGTACCAATTCGGCGGTTCTAAATCGTGAAGCTAGTTGTCTTAGCGTCTCCCATGTCTTCATGTCCGAGCCAGGAACTTGAAGAAGCATTCGTTTTTCAATCTTCTCAAACTTTGGTGTTTTAGACTCGACGACAATCGAGGATGGATTGCAGAGGAACTTGAAGCATGAGGCACTGTAATTAAGAGACAACCATTCACGAAGAGGCTAGGCCGGGGGTTGGTTGGGCAACTCAGACGAAGCTTGCGAAAAGTATGTAGGCGAAAACGATCTGTCTCAGCTTGAAATGAAGTACCCTGACTGCAAGTCGTTGGGAGGCGGCTTTGATAATTGGGAGATATACGCTCTTTGCAATTACTGTTTGCGGTTTAGCTATTGGAAATCCGCAACCACGTCGGATCAACAAGTCTTTTGAGGTGCCGGTTCTGGCGGTACATCTGGTGCCCTATAATGCTAAAGTAGATGCACCAACTGTCATTCCAAGGTCTTCCGCGACGGCGGCCCACCAGGATCCAGGTGGATCGGGCCTAGACAAATCACCCAGTCTATTAGAGAGAACTCATCAGCCTAGATCGACAGAGTGATGGCTCATGGGAGAGAATAAAGCGTTCTAATCGATATCGTTTCCTCTTTCCAATGGTACCAGCGTCCATCGGGATTTCGGACTCGCTTGAAATTGCTCTAGAGACGTTTGTAATGAGATCCTTCGTTAAGAGTCAGCGATGAAGAGCCAGTCGAACCTGTATCTGGCGGGAGGTTTGATCAACCTCCTGCACAAACTTATTGAACGTATTTATTAGGACACAAAACGCGAGTTCTTGTGTCCGAATTTCCAGTGTAATGGCTGGTAAGAGAGGCATCGACGGATTACCGGATGGCACAGCCGTAGTATATCAAGACACTCGTGATAGCCACTTTCAGCTTGATGAATGGTGCGAATATTTGCTAAGTAATGGGTCACTGTTCGGGAAGGTGTTCTGAGACCCTGGAAAACGGAAACTCTGAGCGAAGTTAGGTCGGAGGGTCGTCGTTCGTCAACATACCGACGCTCTTCAACACAAGCTTCCCACTCCTGCTGCCAGACTCTTGCCATGTCGAGCCGAATCTTTTTTACTACGTCGCGTGCTATCTCAGGGAGCAGGGGACTCGTCAGCAGGTGCTCACAGCTTTCCAGGAGGGAAAATCTCTGTTCAATCGTTGGGGTTTCTGGAGTGCTGTCAGTAGAGGTCATCCTCTGAATGCAGTTGAGCAGGTATATGAGGATTTGATTGGAGTAAGAAATGTCCTTGGATTGTGGTGCATTTAAAATGTCCAATGACCTTGAGAAGGCCTTGATTGTCTCCTCCTTGTCTGCACTGTAACAGGACCCCGGAAAGCCCTCAGAGAGGTTGAATCCAAAACCCCCATTTTGAGGCGGTTTCATCCTTCCGCACATTGAGCACTTCCGTCCTCCGTTTGAACACCAACCTACAACTTTTGTCGTGATGCGTCCTACTTTACGTCTCCGACTTTTCCAAGGTCCGGTTCGGTCCTTCCGGGGCCTCGTCTACGGAGGTTGGACAGCCTTCAGAGAGCTCTAGAAAAGCGTACAATGGCTCTAGAGAGCTCTAAAAAGATATCGAAGTAGTTTGGTAAGGCTTAGAAGGGCGGGAATAGTATACGGTGAGGGGGGGTTGGATGACGGTCGTTTCTGCTAAGCCACAGAACGAAGTGGGTCAGACGTTCCTGACGGAACCTTGTATCCATCAGCCCCGCCTGTTTCTCAAGGGACACAAATTGGTTTCCGGAAGGTCGACGTCTGGCTTAGGAGACTAGGAGAGTCCTTGAGGAACGACTGAATTATGCTGGAACGAATGTACTCTCTAACCGCCGTTTCCGATCCGACTGTCTCATGTCAGGGAAAGCGGAGATCGTTGTTCTCGGACAATTGGGAAAACGGAAAAAGATTCCCTTGAGATTTAAACCCTCCCCCGCCTCGCCAAAGGTCTTGGGGACATTTCGTGTAATATCATAATCTTTAAGGGACGATGGGTAGTCACGTGCTACGGGTCTGCGCAAAGAGTTTAATGATCACGTCGAACGCCACAACTTCCAACACAATTAAACCTTAAATTCGACTGACAACTTTTGATTTAATAAGAAGATGTCCTTCGATCGTGGGGGTCCTCCGTAGCGTCGCTTAAGACAGACCTGGTGTTTCAATGGTCGGTTGTAAAACCGCCGTCGAAGTGGACAAGCATCGCATGTGGCATATACGAGACCAACGGATAAAACATGGTACTCAGATTACGGAATAAGAAGCGTTCCAGAAAATACACTTTGAAGTTGCAGTTGACTTGTTATCCTGTTAAAGACTAGGGATTCTCGGCAAACCCCAAACTGTACGCGACCCACGCCCACTCGGATCCAGGTGGATCAAGTCTAACAAAGTATGCTGTGCGTTAGACAGACCCAATTAACCAGAGTAACAAAAGCGACGACTCACGGGAGAGAATAGATGGCCCGGATCGATCCTCTTTCTTCTTCGTGATGACACCAACGTTCATCCGGGTCTCGAACCCGCCGGGCTGTTTTCTGAAGAATTTCAGGATGAGACGTTTGGTGAAAGCCACGAAAGGCGGGTAGGTCGAACCTGTATCTGGCGAGAGGTTTGATCAACCTCTAGCACAAAGTTGTTGAACGTATTGATCAACACGAAACGAATTCTCCACGCTTCGAAAGCCACGCGATTGTAGTCGGAAGAGAGAAATTGGCGCGTTGATGGACCGAATACCGGCAGGATATCAATGCACTCGTCGAAGCTACCTTCGCCTCGATGGATGGTTCTAATATTCGCTATATATTCCTCTAGTAGATCGGGCATGCTCTCGGTAATCCTAGGAAAGGCAAAGGTCAAATGAGCTCGGGCCACATAGCCGTCACGACACGACTCACAAGGGTTGGTTGGCAGCAACCAGACATTCCTCCTGCCACATTTGGGACGCGCTGAACCGTAGTTTTCGGATTGCGTGCTGTGGCACTCCATTGAGTCGAAGAGTCTGCATAATTCGCTCACCGCCTTTCAGCAAGGAGAATCGTTGTTCTGTGGTAAGTTTTTCTTTGTGACTTTCAGCAGAGACCATACGTTCGACGCAGCTCATCAGGCCAATGGCAAGAGAATTGCAGCCCCGCCAACTCCAAAAGTTAGGTTCAACCAGCTCGGTCAATGCTCTGCCGACGGTCCTCACAAGGTCTTCCCTGCCAGCGCTGTAACATAGGGCTATCAATCGCACAGTTGAGCGGAATCATTAAACTTGAAAGTTCCGCACCCTCGGTATGCATTCCTCAAAACGTCAATGGACTCCGAACGGCCGAAAAGGAGGTCTTCATGGTGCATAACAGTGAAAGAGACGATTCCGGAGAGCCTCGAATCGTGATGTGCTTGTGCGGCCAAGGTAGTAGCTAAATGATTGCAGAAACGATCGTGTGTGTCTCCCGAGAGATCTCTCGAAATGCAATAATACCGGAGCAATCTGAGTGAGAGCGTGCTTCGGATTAAGGAAGTCGAGGAATTCAGCAGTTGCGAGTGCGGGATCAGGATTGATTCGGTTTCGAGTGAGTCTATCGACCGTTCGAGGGTTTCATGGACGTCCCACTTGGTGTCCCGGTACATTACAATGTGGGCGGCAGCAGACAAGTAGAGTAGGCGAGACGATGCTGCGATGTTGACCTGATTGTGACCCCGAAGCTGCAACATTCGGGAATATGAATTTTGGAACTGATCAAGAAACCGCTCTTGAAACCCTCGATCGCTCCAAAGCTGCTCCATCTGGGAGACTTTCGTGATCCCGAAGATGTTTGCTGTTGCATGTAGAAGAGTTGCCGGATCATCTGATGTGCAGATGGCCCGTTGGAGAGCGATGACCTGGAGAGACTCGGGGGTCTCCGCTTCCCGACCTCGGCTCAACGTATCCACCAACTGTTTGATGGAGAATCCCTGTCTCAGCTTCACCCACTCCAGCGCTTTGATACCCTTCACAGCAGGGGGTATAGCACGTGCACTCCAAAAGAGGATATGGGAAAGAGGACTCTGGAACGGGCAAAACTTATCCCAGAGCGTGCAGAGCGCACTCCCGACGAAGATGGCAAGACCGACGTACATCGGGATTCCAACGATCAACGAAATGGCGGGGCTGAGGTGGCGAAGATAGAGTATAAGCGATGCACAGAATATGATGAGCCCAATTTGGAGGAGAGATGGGAGCACGTCATCCAAGATGGGCTCGAGTTGCCATCGTGCGGCTCCAAGGAACCGTTTGAGCTGTTCCCACCGCTGTCGGTCTGGACCACCTCCGCTCTTCTTTCGGTAGTAGACCAGCCATTGTCGACCTAGGACAGCCAGGAATGAGGAGATGATGGCAAATGCCAGGCTTAGCGAGAAGAGCGCATTGACAGCGAAGATATCGTGGGACGGTGAGAACTCCGCCGAGGGAAGTCGGGAGTTGGCGGGAATGCTGTCGTTCCTTCCTGTCGCCATTTGGACCAGGATGGCGTTGTTCTGGGCAAGGAGAGCGCTGATGTCGTCGGACGGGTCGGCGGACAGGAGGGGAAGGGTGAGGGCAAGGAACGCGGTATTTACACCCGCAAAAAGACCAGCCTGTAAATTGTGATTATGAAGTCAGGGTCCAAGCCCACGGCTCGCGGACCAAAATGGACGGCTTACAAAAATCAGCATGCCGTCGAGCTGCTCCTTCAGACCCTTAACCATATCTTCATCTATCTCATCGGCGAGGGCGTCGTAGCAGCGGTAAAATTTTCCGCCATCTTGGCCGAACTCTTCGACTGGGTCGGGAACTTCAAACACGGGCGCGTTAGGGAGATTTTGGGTGGTGACGTTCATTGGAGGTTGCCTCGCTGAGACACCTTTGGTACGAACGGAGGGGCTGTACTGGCTGGTGTTCAAGTGGAGGTTGGAGGAGGGAGGAAGAAATCGAGCGTTGTGCCTTGCTGCCGGCGGACGCGAGAAGTGTTGCCGCGGAGCGAAGCGAAGTGACGAGATGCTCCGCGACACCCCAACCACAGTGGGAAACGGGTCCATCAGAAATGGGAAAGGTGGCAGCGAAGGGTCTGAACGTTCTCGAACATTATGTAATATCAAATGTTTAAGGGCGATACATCCTACGTGTGATGGGAACTGCTCTCCTACGGTCGTCGAATTGACTTCGACACCTCCTTCGCTTCGTTTCGGTTGGTCGAAGTGGGTCGAAGTTAGTTATCTATCGAAGTAGATTTCGAACTCCGCGGCAACACTAGACGCAAGGCAGACTCTGGGAGCGCCTATGTCGGGTCCAGTGACAAGGAAAGGGACCAGGGTGGGAATTAGGGAGCAAACTGTTTGTTCCCCACCACCGCCACCAGCTGGTGAACAACAAACATGCAAAAAACGGACAGAGAGCCAAAAGCTTCTGTCCCAGAAACCGAAGAAAGATGCATCGTCGTTAACCCCAAGACCCAGAACCAACGTATGTCCGCCTTCGTCAGTCCGATATGCTTTCCGCTGATGCGTTCGGATTTGATCTTGCCCAGGAGAAGCGATAGTCCTCGAAAGGCGCGGCGGTGAAGCCTATGTCCACTATGTCAACACAGATAAGCGGCTGGATGAATGGGTCTCCGAGGACCGTATCCACAAGCTCCCAAAAAGCGAAGTAGATGCGGCCTCAGGCTCACATGACGAGAGTCCGTTCAATGGGACTAGGTCTATAATTGGCAAGCGGAGAAGGTCTCGTGTAAGACAACTGCGGTCGTTCTTCTGATGCGTTATCAGTATATTGACCAACGGCTCTCAACTGCTAGTCTCCCCCCGGTTCGACCTCCCGATCAACTCGCGGCCCCATCGACATCTCCGCCACTCAACC
>WSTX01005323.1:0-32542 GCA_019633405.1 Tulasnella sp. 408 | reverse complement strand
GAAGGCGATATGTTCTTGTCTGATGGTTGGAGAAAGCGTTGGTGTCGGTGCGACTCGGTGAGACAGCCATTGGTGGGGAGCGTCTTCATATTCATCAACTAACAGTCGGTAACTTCACTGCAGTGTCTAGCAGCACTCTGGGCTTTGCCATTCTTGCTGGAGGAAGAGGAGACATATAGCCCACCCGAAGATCCTGATTCCAGTAAGTGTTACTATCCCTCCCGCCAAGAACTCAGCTAATTCCAAGTGGTCGCTTTATCTCTCCTTGTCATTAGAAAAATCACTTGAGGAACTTGGCTTACGCGCTTTAGAAGCGTTGCCTCGTGATAAAGCACTGGACAGCATCCGGGCCTTTAACGAGATGCGGTACGCCCGTCCCGTGGCCGTGTTTATCAATTACTGACACTCATTTGTGCTTGTAGGGACGATCTCCTCGCATACCTGCGCCCATTCGCACAAGAGGGCAAGGTGGTCAGCGAAAAGGATGTGACCGCGTTTTTTGAGGCTTTGAAGGAAGGGAAAAAGGGCGATGCTGTTGCTTGATCGAGAATCGGAAGGCCCGTCAAGGGAGATATATTGAAGAATTTGTTTGTTTCACGGCTCCCTGCGAGTGTGGTTGCTTAGGAAGAAACGGGGTTCGGGAGGCCTCCGCAGTTTTATCTCGGCAGCGAAGGTCAGAGCACCTAGTCCGCACGGAATTGGCCGCCCCGGTTTGCGAAAAACTCTTGCACTCTGGTACCAGAGATTGATTATTTCTTGCTCGTTCCCAACGCAGCCAGGACTAGCGAGGTGTTTCAGGCTATCAGCCTGAACACGTAGCCAGGTCAGATGTCTGCCGGAGCTAAAGTCCGCAGCCTACCCGTTGGCCTTGCACAATCCACGCAATGCCCCAGTGCTCGCTGGCCGGATGTCTAGCGGCCGCAACTTCCACGTTGTCCTCGCAAAATCCACGCGCATTACTTATAAGCGCTCGCTAATCGTCTTACGGGTTCCATGAAGAACTTCCCGTGACTCGAGACTTGGACAACCTGAGCGATACGTTTGCTGCGGGTTTGTAAGAAGCGAGGTCCGGGTCGCCGGATAAGGATTACAAACGGTTGGAGAAACGGAAGAAGCAAAAGCAGGCGAAAAATGGTGATGCTGAAATGTTGCGTCGGTTGCGAGGCTGAGGGATTATTTAAGATCGAGGGCGAAGGCGACATGTTTCTGTCGGATGGTTGGAGAGAGCGTTGGTGCCGGTGCGACTCGGTGCGACTCTCCTTACTGAGCAGCTGACTCCGTTTTGTTTGGCTAAAACCGCTACTTTATCTCAGTGTCTTGCAGCACTCCGTGCTTGGTCATTCTTGCTGGAAGAAGAGGAGACGTATAGCCCGGCCGCCCGAAGACCTTGATCCTAGAAGGTGTTGCTCTCCATTCTGTCCAGAAGTCAACTAGTCACAAGCGACCGCTTTATCACCCCCTTCCACTAGAGAAATTTCTTGAAGAACTTGGCTTACGAACTTTGCAATCGTTGCCTCGTGATAAAGCACTGGACAGCATTACAGCATTCAAGCCTTTAACGAGATGCGGTACGGCCGCTCCGTCACAATGTTTAGCAAATGCTGACATTCCCTTTTGTGATATCTGGACGACCTCACCGTATCCCTCCACTAATTCGCACAAGAGGGAAAGGTCATCAACGAAAAGATTTAACTGCGTTTTTCGAGGCTGTGAAGGAAGGGAAAGAGAACGGTGCTGTTTGAATTTTTGAAGGCCCACCCAAGCAGATCTATTGAAGGATCTGTTTTGTTTCACGGCTCCATGCGAGTGCGGTTGCTGTGGAACCTTCCGGCCGCCGTTTCTTCCACAGTGGAAGAAACGGCGACCGGAAGGCCCCCCGAGCTTTACCTCGGGGTCGGGTCCGAAGCCGTCCCACAGAAAAAGACATTCGTCACCAAATAATATCAATGGCGAATACGTATGAACCTGCTTCGTGGGGGTGACTCACCTTCCAAATAGGGTAATCTCATACGTATTCATCATTCACATCTCATTGATGCTTAGCACTGACAAATGTCTTTTCTGTGCTGTGATGCCGAGCGAACTTGACTGTCCCTGGTCTATTGCAATTTCAGTTCAGAATAATCATTTCTTACCTGGTGTGCGGACGTTGGATACAATATTCCAATACTCGGGACTTGCGAGCCGTTTAACGGGCCAGCTTCAAGGCCGTAACAAGGTCAGATGTCAGGTGGAGCCGAGCTTAGTGACCATCCTTGCAAAGGGCCGTGAATCCATCATTTCTAAGTTCCCGCCGGAGCGGTATTGTCTCACGGATTTCGGTGTCCAGCCTAGTCCCCGGTTGAAAGAACAGCCTCCCGATTGGACTAAACCGAAGTGCCGGTGTTTACATCATGGTTGGAACTTGGCACGCCGTTGTGTGGTTTTAACTTTGTCAGGACTCCACCCACCCCCACATGGGATTCCTCTCCGTGTCTCGGCTAAGTGAACATTTTATAATCCTGTACCAAGGACTGTCGGCAGTTAAATACAGCGGAGGGTTTGAAATGGGTAGTTTACACACCTTGCTCTCGCTTGTGCCGCACTTTTCAATAGTTCTGCCACTGGGCCGCAACAAACCCCATGACAGTAACTCCTCAACCAGTACGTCCGATTTGACCAGTCTGCTCTTGGGGCCTCATAATCATCATTTGCAGATAACTAGCACCAACGTTGACCTCTACTCACTGTCGGCGGGCATCTCAACTCTTCTCACTGTAATCATAGAGACAACCTTTTACCGATCCTGGCACATCATCCTAATCTTCTCTGGTTGGGCGGTGAGCATCTCAGGACGTCCTCGACTTTGGATACCCAAGCTGACTCCTGATGAATTTTTTAGACAATGGTCGCCCTCATAAGCGACAAAGTGGGAGTGCTTTCGTTGCCAAGCACGCTGATCGCAGTGTAAGTGACTGATTCTTCTTGTCTCATGTTGATACTGTGCATCAGCGCTCATTGCTTTTACCTGCTTCAGGCTGGGTGCTTTGTCGGCTTTCGCAATCTCATATCGGACCTGTACAGCCGTAGAGCGCTTCAACGAGGGGAAGCGTTGCTGGTGCAGTATTGCTCTTGCCAGCCGGACCCTAGCGAGGACTATTTGGATTCATGTTCCTCGTGAGTGAGTTCATCTGCATTTCGATGACCGAGAGGCTAATCAGGCTTGTCAGTTGAGACTCCACCTGAGGGTGCCAGAGAAGAAGTAAAAGAGCAGCTCCGCCTAAAGGCTGCCCACGAAAAGAAAACAGTAGTCAGACTTATCGACATATTTGCGTGAGTCGAATATCCTCGAGTGCACCGTGGCTTTTCTCGTATCTGAACCTGCGCGATTTCAATCCAAAAAGGCTCTCTGTGAAAGACTACCTCCGAGGAGAGAAAGACAGCTACCACCACGTCAAGCCCCTCTTAGCGTACATGTCGGGTACCAGTGCTGAGACACGTCGGATGTCCGAGCCACCTATCAATGACCCTCCCGAAGAGAGCTCGACATCCGTGACTTCAGCAGTTCAATCCGAACTCAACCTCCAGTCACCTAACGAAGGTCAGGGGAACTGTTTCACCTACTCTTCCGATGCTCAGTCCGTGCGACAAGCCGGAACTTGCTCAACGGTCTTGCGGGAGGTTACCCGACTTCAAGACGCGGAGTTGCCGATGTCGTCTATTGTGGAAACGCCGGAGCGCGAAGAGGGGTTATCAAATAACATCGAGAAGGCCGTTGGCAGTGAGAGATCCATAACTCCCATCACCACCGCCTCTTCAACTAGCAGACCAGATCCGGTTCCCTCCACTCAGCCAGGTCTTCAGCGCCAACAATCCCTCCCCGCCAAGGACCCACCCGATCGGGCAATGCTCAGACTTTGCCCCCTAAGACTGTTAATGAAGTCGAGAACTGTTGTGGATGAGAGTTCTGCCGATCTGGAAGCAAGGGATGAGAGTTTTACCCATAATGTGCCTTTGGAAATTATCCTCCTCTTAGTAAGTGCCCTGAGCTCAGATATAGGACGGGGCAGAGCTTGACCGCGTCTTTATCCCCGCTTCCAAGAGCTGTTACATAGCCGAGATACAGCGTCGTAACATCGCTGACACCCCGACATTAAGTCAGTCTCCACGAGGCCTGAGCTACACGTGGTTAATTTACTGCCCTCCCCCAGATTTGCTTCTTGCCAACTTGAACCTGTTGTCGGATTCACTGACCGGACTCAACCGGATTTTGACGACACCCATTCCGCCGTCGTACAAGATTCTCTTGTGGGCGGTTATCATACTTTTTCTCACCTTATTGGTATGAGCCGTCGGAGCCTGTTTTGGGTCCCTTCGGGTGGCTTAAGATTCCAAACTCCTTTGTCAGCCGTTCCAACTTTGGACGACCTTCCAGTACTGGACAATACTCGCCACGGCCATTGTCGTACGTGACTAGGCGTCGTCGTGGAACAAACCTCAAAACCACTGATCATCACTTGGTTATAACTTAGGCCTTGATTTTCTGTGGTTTCCTCACTATCGGAGATAGTATCGAAAGTACGTGATTCGCTTACACGTCCATCCACAAGGCGACTCTCGCTGACAAACCCGCGTCTAACTTTCCGAATAGAGCCATTCGGTCACGACGGGAACCACCTCAACCTCAACCATTTCACACAAGACATCCACGCCGAGCTTTGTGGGTTGACATCTCGTCCACCTCTGAGCCCGGAATATTGGACCCTATTTCTTGATGATATCGGTATCTCTGGGAGGGATGAAGCTCTCTTTATTCAACAGGAGCGGATGGAAAGAGGCGAACAGGCGATTGGGAGTGTGTTGAGGAAAAGGGAACCAAAGAAACCGCATTCCAGCCCTAGTCCTCCACCACAGATCGGTGCGGCCTTAGCTAGAAGTACTACATACTAGCGCATTACAGTCCAGACTGCACTGGTTGCTGATCTGGCTATGTGTACATAGCATATGTAAATATCATACAATACCTAATGCTCCCTTTCGGGTGTACCGAGAGATTTCTATGCTCTGAGACCGCTGTGCGGCATATTTATTACTTGAAGGTTCTGACTCGTAGACTAAAACGTTTATTGTCTGTCTGTCTGGGTGCTTTAAATAGCTTGCTAGGTAGAACGTTATGGGAAGGACAAGGTAGTTGAGTTGGGCTCAGAGGGGGCGTCGCGTGGGACTTCTCCACAAAAGCGTCGAGATCAAAACAAACCAACGCCCCGAGGAGCTGTCCAACCGCAACCGCCTCAACATCCGCCGGTACTCTACTAGTACCCGGCGTAGAGATCACTAACAGAAGTCCCGGCCAGAAATCCAAACTATATATCTAGGCTCTCCTCTTAAAATAGTCCAAGCTACCTAAACAAGCTGCTCATCCCGCACTCGTTCGGCAACAGCACGTGCGACGAACCCGGTTGCTACATCCGTCAGGCTCTTTACCAGTGTAAGGATTGCAACAAGCCTATCAAGATCGGCAAAGGGGTATGCAGTGATTGTAATGTGAGCTGCCATACTGGTGAGCGAACGGAGTGGTTCAGATTCGAATCTCGCCATAGCACGCTCTTCCCGGGTTGTTGTTTCGCAAATGCTGACGTTTTATTACTCTGTAATATAGATCACGAGTAACTCGAGCTATTCCCGAAACGTGCGTTTCGATGCGACTGCTCGACGTCGACGATTCCCGTTCACTGCGCCTCGCTCCGCGG
Source organism: Tulasnella sp. 408 (assembly GCA_019633405.1). NCBI lineage: Eukaryota > Fungi > Basidiomycota > Agaricomycetes > Cantharellales > Tulasnellaceae > Tulasnella > Tulasnella sp. 408. Next base: position 26,813 of record WSTX01005323.1, on the reverse strand, counting down.
AGGTACAACAGAACCACCTAACGCGGAGAGCCAGTACTTCCGGAATGACTTTGGTCGGTGTGGCAGAGACTGTGGTCCTCTCACCGAGACAGCGACGATGATTCAGTGCGCCGCCTGTGAGGTTAGCCAAGCGCTTGTCTGGTTTCAGGCGTGGCGTCTCAGCGAGGAAATTCGTGATGCCCGAATTTTGGTTGTCGATGAAGCTGAGGGATAATTTGCGATCGAGGGCGATGGCGACATGTTTTTGTCCGATGGTTGCAGAGCGTTGGTGTCGGTGAGACTTGGTGAGCCGGCCATCGATAGGCAGCGTCTTCGGATTCATCAACTAACAGTTGTTACTTCACCGTAGTGTCTCGCGGGACTCCGGGCTTTGCCATTCTCGCCCGAAGATCCTGATTCCAGTAGGTGTCACCCTCCTACCCGTCCAGAAGTCAGCTAATCACAAGTGGTTGCTTTATCTCTCCCTCTCACTAGGAAAATCTCTTGAAGAACTTGGCTTACGGGCTTTAGAATCGTCGCCTCGTGATAAAGCACTGGACAGCATCCGGGGCTTTAATGAGATGCGGTATGCCCGTCCCGTGGCCGTGTTTATCGATTGCTGATGCTCATTTGTACTTGTAGGGACGATCTCCTCGCATATCTACGTCCATTCGCACAAGGGGGCAAGGTGGTCAGCGAAAGGATGTGACTGCGTTTTTGAGGCGTTGAAGGAAGGGGAAGGGAGATGCTGTGGATTGATCTATAATTGGAAGGCCCGTCCAGGGAGCTTTATTGAAGCGTCTGTTTCGTTTCACGGCCCCGTTCGAGTGTGGTTGCGATAGAAGAAACGGGGTCCGGGGAGGCCTCCGCAGTTTTTATCTTGGGAGAGGGTCGGCACGTACATCCGTTGCCGCGCGGAATTGGCCGTGCCGGTTTGCGAAAAACCTTTGCACTCTGGTTTCAGAGATTGATATTTTTCTACTTATCGTGTAGGCTTTTGGACACGATCTTCCAGCAGTACTGCAGGACTCGCAAGTTATTTGAGGATCCCAGCCCCAATATGAATACCAGCAGGGTCCGAGGGTGGAGCCAAGCTTGGCAACCTCCACGCTGTACTCGCAAGGTTCCCGCCAGCCCAGCCCCCTTCTAAGGCCCCGCTAAGGCAACGTCGTCCTACGGATTTCAACGTGTTGGGCGATCGCGGGGGAGAGAAAAGCGCTTTGTTGACCTAAAAAGGTAGTGGCGGTGTTTAGCATCATGGTTTACACGCTACGTTTCCGCTTTTTTAAACTTTCTCACTGCTCCCTTCCCATCGAAATTTCACCCACCCCCACAAAAAGGAATTCTCCTTCTATTTTCTTGCCAAGCGGCCCATCCGTTGCCGGCACGTATATAAGATGTGGGGTTCGTGCGAGTGGTTTTCTGATCTTCCCGTTTCTCCCCTCTACCGTACCTTTTGGTTCTCCCGCCGGCCGCAATGAACCACCACATCAAAATTCCGCCTCACGGAGTATGTCGGACTGGATCAATCTACTTGGGGGCCTTATACCGATAACTTTCGTTTACAGATAACTAGCACCAACGTCGACCCCTTCTCACCGCAAAGCGGCATGGGCAGTCTTTTCAGCGCATTACTAGCGACAGCCCTTTTCCGATGCTGGCACATCATCCTATTCTTCTCTGGTTGGGCGGTGAGCACTTCAGGGCATGCGAACCTTTGTCAGCCCAAACTAAACCCTGAAGAATTTCAAAGACGATGGTTGCCTTGATAAGCGACAAAGTGCATCTGCTTTCGTTGCCAAACACGTTGATCACAGTGTACGTGACTCATTTTGCATGCCTCACGCTGACTATGTGTATCGGCGCTCATTGCTTCCACGTGCTTTAGGTTCGGTACTGTGTTGGGTTTCGTGATCTCGTACAGGACGAGTTCTTCCTTTGAGCGGTACAATGAGGGAAGGCGTTATTGGTCCACTATCGTTCTTGCCAGTCGCGTGTTGGCGAGGACCATTTGGATTCATGTTCCTCGTGAGTTTGTTCGGCTGCGATTCGGTGATCGGGAAGGAGCTCATTCGGTTGTTAGAGGAAACTCCGCCGGAGGGCGCCACGGAGAAACAGAAGGAACAGCTCCGCCTCAAGGCTATTCTCGAGAAGAAGTCAGCAATCAATCTTATCGATGCCTTTGCGTGAGTCGACATAGTACAGTATATCTTTGCTCTGCGTTGAACGGGCGCGTTTCCGGTTCAAAGGGTCTCTGTGAAGCACTACCTTCGTGGAGAGGAATCCATCTTCTATGAGGACCTCTACCACCATGTCAAGTTCCTCCCCGTGTACATACTTCCCGCTGGTCTCCCTCAGATGTCCGAGTCACCAATAAATGATGTCCACGAGGAGAGCTTGGCATCTGCGACGTCGGCAATTCAATCCGAGGTCAACCTTCAGTCACCCGTCGGAAGCGAGCGGAATCGCGTCACCTACTCTTCCGACGTTAGGCCTGGGCCAGTGCGACGAGCTGGAACCAGTTCAACGATGGTGTCGAACGTGGCTGCTACTCCTCAAGAGGTCGAGTCGTCAACGTCGACTCCAGCCGGAACGCTGTACCGCAAAGAGGGGCTGTCGATTGACGTCGAAAAGGCCGCTGGCAGCGACGCTACCATCATCCCCATGGTCACCCGCTCCTCAACGAACCCGATTCCCTCCAGCCAGGCAGGCCTTCAGCGCCAGAACACCCTGCTCCCCGCCAATGACCCCCCTAAATGGGCGATGTTCGACGTTTTCCCGTTCAGCTTATTCATCAAACCCCAGCTCAAAAAGGGTAAATCCGTTGCGGGCAAGAAGGCTGCCAAGCTGAGAGCCAAGGAAGGCAACGTCAACCACAACATACCTTTAGAAATCACGTTTTACTTGGTGAGCCTTCCGAGTTGGGAGGAGCGATGCGTGACCAGTCGAGCTGACCGGGGCTTATTTTGCCCTTCCCAGAGTTCTTACATTGCAGAAATTCAGCGTCGTAAAATTGCCGACGTTCCTACTCTCAGTGAGTCTCTATTACTACGGGCATTAGCATTGTGGCTGACGTAACGCCTCAACCCCAGATTTGCTTCTCGGCAACTTGAACTTGTTGTCGGACTCTTTGACCGGCCTCGAGCGGATTTTGACGACGCCTATTCCGTTCTCTTACACGATTCACTTATGGTCTGTCGCCACAATTTTCGTCACTCTTTTGGTAAGGACCGTCAGAACGTTCTTGAGGCCGTTGTGGTGACTCACTGGTTCTCAACCACCCGAATAGCCTTTCCAACTATGGACTACTTTCCATTACTCCACCATCCCTGCAACAGCTATTGCTGTACGTGAAGAATAGATGCTAATCAGATTTACAAATCGCTGAACATCGTTTGGTTATCAGGCTTTCATCTTCTTCGGTTTCCTTGCTGCCGGAGATGAAATCGAGAGTATGTGATTCCCCTAATGTTTCAGGCACCTGACGACATTCACTCACTCACGCCCGCCAAACCTTCTAAATAGACCCCTTCGGTTACGACAAGAACGATCTCAACCTCGACCACTTCACGCGGAACATCATCCGCGTAGAGCTCGCCGCGCTGACGTCTCGTCCTCCTCCGAACTTGGAAGATTGGGCACTAAGCCCCGATAACAACAACGTCTTCGGAAGAAATGAAACACCTCTGGCTCCGCGGGAATGGATGGAGAGAGGTGAACAGGCGGTTTGGGCGGTGCTGAAGAAGGGGGAACGGGGAATGCCGCAGTCAGCGAGATAGCAGTGGATGACCCCGACTATGCTACCTCGGGTTTGGACGTTTGGACGTTTAGAAGAGCATGGTGTGTCTAGATAAGATTTAGGGATGGAACTATCATTTCGCTACTTCGCCGGAGGCCCTTAAGCTTGGAATTTCGAAATCCTCGATTTAATGGCGAAAAGCGCTCATTCAATAGAATGCCGTTCCCAATAGAACACTCTGTTAGAATGTTCGATTTTCTATTCATTCCGTCCGTATCTTTCCGACAACGTGGCACTTTTAGTTCGTCTTTCAGGCTGTTCGTATCTTACGGACTGCTGGAAGTATTTCCGGGGCGCTCCTATCTCATATTTGGGTTCAAATTGCAACACAGCTCCACGGGTTTGGCCGGACCTGGCAAGTTTGGATGTCGTTTGGTCGATCCCGCCCCTCACTTGAATCGTGTGAAGGCGAATTTGATATTTGATCAAGAGTTGTATGGTGCCCGTGGGCCTTCGGTGGCACCAGCCTATCAAGCGTGCTATTAATGTTGGTCTTGGCCGGCCGGAACACAAATTTCCTCCGTAAACCCCCATGTGATGAACGCCACTAATCTTCGTCGTCAGCAAACGAAATAGGGCACATGCACTCAATATGCGCGCGATAGTTAGACAAGCTGTCGTGAGCATCGCAGGCAGAGGCAAATTTCCAGCGCTTGTTCGCGCGACCCAGAAGAGTTGCAATTGCTCCTCTGAATCAACAGACTACCCCTCTTTGTATTCGCCCGTGGACTTCTTAGTTCTATTGATGATGTCTGATTACACGCCAAACTCCCGCAAAAGCATCCACATTCCCCCTCCCCCCTGCACCACTCATAGGTGGCTTGAAGAAGCATATCTCCGTTGGAAAATCGGAATTTCGGTGATCTCAATGTGCGCGTGTGATGGTATACAATCGCGTGCATAGATAGGCCAGCAATAGGTAGCGATAGGTGGTAAGAGGTCAGGTGGCGGTTGCCTGTTAGGAGGGCTGTGCACAGTTGCCACAATGACCTCGATAATCGCGGCACGTTTGCAACAAACTTGCCTGCCTGGTGGCCCATCAGATTCCGCTAGCGATCAAGTCCAGCTTGTCTCTCTGAGTGTCTCATGGCTCCGGTATTCCGGGATTATGATCCCGGAAACGAGATGATCCCCTCATTCTCTGAGTTATCGTAAGAAATTGGGCAGAGCTCTCAAAATTATTCATGCAAGAGCCAGATGTGAAATCTTTTATAAACTCAGCGCATACATTAAATTGGATGAGAGAGCTCTCGAAGAGGGAGCTTGACGTGGATGGTAGCCTAGCCAGCAGCGTAAACTTGTGCAAATTGCAGCGGTCTAACCCCCATGAAGCGTGCTGAGGCATTAACTTTGGGGTTATCGCACGGCCCAGCGTGGAAACCCACAACTTGATTTCTAACAAACGTGTAGCTTGTTTGTCGTTATTGAGAAACCCACCAACGTCGCGGTTCCGCGAACGTCAGAGGCCGAGAGCCCCATTCTCATAGCAACCCCTAATTTAAGGTTGGTTGCTGATCATTCATGCGGATGCGGTTGCGGGATTTTGACAAAACCTTCCTGCTCTCGCGAGCGGCGATTTCCGTTGAGGTCTTCTGAAGAAACCGCGTGCCACACTCCTCCTTCCTCCCAGCCCCTACGTACTGTGTCGAGTAACAAACCAAGGTTCAGATCTCTGGAGGTACATATAAGGGCCGTCCCAGATCCCATAAGCAATGTGACCACCTCTAACCGCTCTCCGACCAACCCTTCACCTCACTCACCCTCATACGAAAACCAGTAGCAATGCTTCCATATTCTGAGAGTGTAAAGCCATATTTCTCCCTCGCCTTTGCCACGGTATGTCATCTAACATCCTCCAAGCAGGTCACCCATAACGGTGCGGCAGTTGCGGACGTCAGGTCGTCTGGGCGCTGCACTTTCGCTACAGTAAGCAGATATTACAGCAGGGTGGGGTTGGATCCTCTGATATTTACACAGACTGTGCTAGTCGACGGATGTTTCGACAACGTCCTCGGCGCCGAGCGTTGTACAGCTCCTCGTTGTCACCCCCTTCTTCATGCTCCTTTTCTGGGCTTGCTGGGGGTGGAATGAGAATCCGAGAAGTCTGCGTTCCACGAGCCCACTACTCGTAGGCGGTTCTTCAGGTAGTTTTCATGCAGCATCGTCCGTGGCAGCAGTCCCTCCACTACCTGTCTGGACGAGCGGCGCAAACAAAAACGACCAAAGTGATCCCAATAGCCTTGGGATTGCCAAACTTCTGAGTACAGTAATGGTTCTGATTCTGGCTTGTATCTACTGTTAGGCGGTCTGTTTCATGTCCTCCTGTACTCCAAAGACAAATAGAATATGCCATAGCTCATGGGGCCGGGGCGAATCGCTCGAGCTCTATTGACTTGCCTCACACATTCCAGACAGAGAATGGTGCATTACGACGAGAGTTTAGTCTCGTAGTAGCACGCTTATCTCTTTTGAGTGCTAGATCATGAAAGGCTGAATATCGAGGAGGCGTCATGTGCTGTTCACCGCAGCATCGTTAGAACCCGGCGAGCCACTTGCAGAGCGAATGCGGAATAAGACAAATAGTCTTCGATCCGTCGTACCGAGAACCACCACTGCATACGAGTCCCGTTGAGCTGTTTGATCACGCCACCTTCCTTCATCCGGGCGAAGGTCGCACAGGGAAGACAGCATGCCAGGAGGCGAGACTTATTTTTTGGGGATAAGCCAAACCGTGACATGTCCTGTGAGTAAGTTTATCAGCGTGCAGTCTCGGGTGCGAGAGACCAGCACCGAAGCGGGTAAAAGTTCGGTGGCTGGAGACTGCCGATGAGTTCGAGTCATTGGTGGCAAGCCTGCCACATGGCGAAACAGAAATAACTGGATCGCGGGGGCACGTGCGAGAGAAAGAAAAACGCCAGGGTCGAGGAGCCCAAGGATACCATGCGGACTATGCTGAGACATTGAATTGCAGACAAAGCAAAGATGGAGAAGGTTACTTTTGGATTGAAGTCTGCACAGCATCCAAACAGCCAAAGAATGAGGAGTGATTGACCCTCTTATTGTCTAATCTTATAAACCTGACCTCTCCGTGCTCTGGTCCAAGGGAGGAGTCATGTTCCGCTAGAGCCCTAGGGAGGTTTCATGTCCCTCGACGCAGTGGGAAAGGAAGGTCGCAGTTCCTTCTAGCCTTTTATACTCGATAGTGAACTCTATGATTCAAACGTATGTTTCTGAGCTGTCATCAGAGCCCATTTGAGGCTCGGAAACTGGTAAGGTCAGTGCCGACGCGACTCGAAACAATCGGGTGCCAGATGCGAGTCGCAGCACGTGCCAACGCCGAGTGTCGTCACCCTGGCACCAGCTACCGCAAAGCACACGCGCCGTAACTTCAAGTCCCGCATCGGATAATCCAGGTTCCGATAGTTATGTTATAGGCCGTATCCTTTGGTCGTGTTGGCGAGGGCTGGGGGGCGGGCTGCCGTTTCCCACTCATGGAGACTATAGAACCGGAGCAAATCAACTACGGCGTTGGATAAATGAATATAGGAAGGATTTTGAGGTATGTCTGAGTTATATACAAAGATTCACCGCTTTTATGTACAAGCCACTGATCGACCCTCACAGCGGGTAAATCAGAGAACGAGAGACATTAAGACGGTGTGCGCACCGCAAGACTGATTCCTCGTAGCTTGGAGTCGATTTGGATATCTTTCATATGATCAACCTCCCTTTCCACCATGAAATATTGCTTTATCGCTTCCTCTGCAGTTTGATGCGGTTCGGCAGCTCCCTTACATCTTTCTGAGAGCATCGTTGAGGGACGCAGTACTTGTGTTCTGGCCGTTCTTTTCTGCACCACCTTCATTCACGTAATTGGTCATATATTTTTCTGTATATGAATGCGTGGCTAGTGAATTGATAGTTATGTCACTAGCATTTAGCAGTTTCTGTTTGCCGACCGTTGCAAGAGGACTCCATCTTAAGTGCCACGAGAAAGCAACAGGAACAACTCGGTCTCAAGGTTGTAATCAATAAAGGGGTGACGAATGAGTTGCATCGGCCCGGGCTTTTGATTAAAAGGTTCTCGGTTAAGCAATACATCCTGTACATCTAGATGAAGACATCCACCGCCACGTCGGGTCCCCCCCTTGTAGACATAATCTCCTCTATGCTCCCTCAGGTATTAAAATCAAAGACCAGCAAAGTCTCAGAAGAGAGCTTGGAATTTGCGACGTCAGCCATTCTATCCGAGTTTAACTTCAAGCGCCAACCGAGTCGAGGAACCGGGTCACGTCATCTTCCAATACTGGCCTGTCCGCTGAGTCGGGACGAGCTTAGTAGTAGCTTTATTATTTCATATATCTCAAGAAGAGAATCGCCACGTCAACTCCACGGCGACGTTGGGCCGAAGGGGGCTGTCAATTTTATATATCGGGTGGTGTGAATGACACCGGACGCTCAGCGGTTGGCATTATACCCTCAGCTCGTTCTAATTATTATTATTATGTATCCATCTTATTCTAGGTAGATTTTGACATGATAGCGCGATAAATTTCTCCGCATCGTCGCCGAGACGCTCGTCCTTCGCTTTGTCACGAATTCTGGGATGGGTTTTGTAACGGCTAATCGTGTAGACTAGCCACGCTGCTAGATACACGCCGAGCAACCCACCCTTTGTCATCGGAACGACGACGTTGCAAGTGTAGAGCTCGAGTTACTACCACCGCGAGAATGCATATGTTTCCCGAGTTTATACACTGACCACCCCAGTGTACAGCGAATTACTGCTTTCGTGGGAGGGAAATCCGATCTACTTGGAGTAAATACTTGTGCTACGTTTTTGCCGTTCGTCGAGGGAGTGAAAGGTCGGGCAAACAGTGAGACGCAAACAATGAACTGAATTGGCCGCTCATAAGCTAGGACAATGCAATATCCAGTCTGAAATTGAGTTGATTATTGACCCTGCATATAGACCGTGCGAATGCGTAGAAAGCATCATGCAGCCCGGAGATGGAGTCGTGAAGACAGAAACGGGCGCAAATCCTCACCCCAGTTCAAGGAGCATATGGCGACAATCGATCACAGAAGAATTTGCCATTCCTTGCGCAGCATCTTACCGCCCGAGGAGACTTCTGTGGTTACTTCCAAGGGTCGTTGCTCCTCTATCGTGTAGTCCGGTCCAGTAGGATGACGCCGCTTGAATATCGGGGAGATTGTTTCTGCTATCGCATGCGGGTGAAAGGCTATGCAATGCACCCATGCGGGTAGCTGAGATTCGAAGGGGCGGGACATGGCCTCGGCACAAATGGAGCTGCAGCCTGAAATTACCACGGTTTCCAATCCACGATCAGCAACCAGACCTGAGAAGAAGCTGCGAATGTTACCGTGAATGGGGCTCACCTCAGGGGTACACCGCTGCCCCCAGAGCACTATCCATGTTAAATGGGATCAGACTAACCCTGGAGGAACTTTACGAGATCTCCCCCTCGGATAAAGCCATATGGCGCAGCATTAGAAGCGACGCTATACGACGCGAAATAACGGACTTCCTGTGGGCCGCAATCCACGAGAAGTCCCCATGTGGCACTATGTTCTCCAAATGGGGAGGAGAGTGGGAGGACCTTCAGTACTGCACCTGTGGCGCACTTGAATCAATGCGCCACATTCTAACGGAATGCAGCGACGCGGTATGGAGACTTCGAGTCTGGCGAAAGGCGGATGAAGTGCTACATAAGTCGGGAAGGTTCCCGGAGGGCCTAGGTGGCTACCCGTCCCTTGAAGAAATTCTGTCGGCAGGAATCCCGAGGACAGCGGACAAAGTGGCGACACGACTATATGCCACAATAGTCACAGAGACAGCCTTCACAATTTGGAAGGTCAGGAATAGACAAAGGTTCGATGGCGCAAACCCAACGACTAGGATGGCGGTCGAGATGTGGAGGGACGCAATTGAACGCCGAGCACGCACGGACCTGACGAGGACAAAGCTCAAAGGTCCCAAGACAATCCCGGAGCGTAAGCGCGACGTAGAGATAATACTTGCGTGGGAAGGAGTCCTCTCTTTCCCGAACGGAGATGCTACTTGGTTCCCAAGTGACTACGGATGAACGGCCTGGCCTCTGTGGGTTAGGCGCGTAGTCCCTCTGGGTGGCCGTGTCGTGAGCGAATGGGTGTAGCTACGACAAAGACGGACCCTGGGAACCGCCTCAACGCTAGCCTGAAAGGGGAAGGGGCCGTCTTGGACGGGCACCCCGACCTCTGAAGGATCCATCTCGTGGGCCTACAGCCCCAATTACCAGTGCCGCGTCGAAACGGCCCCCCCAAGGGGGTGGGAAGGAAAGGGTGAAAGCCCGCTCCGAGCCGCTGGGATGGTTGCCGTTGTCTCCGTACCGGGCCTGGTCACCCAGTGCTCGCGAAAGTCACATCGCAGGACACCAAGTGGGGAGGTTTAGTGGGTATGGCCAATACCGGTCTAGTACCGGAGGCGGCAGAGTCCCACACTGTTATGGCCCCGTTTCAAGGAACCCTCCGTGCGAGGGGGAAGTTTAGGCCGAGTAACGCCGGACCTTGAACACGGGCGTGCTATCTCGTCGATCAACGATTCCTTCCCCTACCACAAAAAAAAAAAAAAAAAAAAAAAAAAAAAGTGAATGGGGCTCACCCAGATATCCATATTAGCCCATTATACTATTGAGAGCCTCCCCCAGGCCAAAATATCGAATCCAGACCCTCTTATTTCAGATTCCGGGCCCCAGTTTCGTGCTATATCCTGTCTCAAACGTCGTCTCGCCTCGATATGACGTTGGGCAGAGAATACTTAACGGTTCCTCTTATTAAAAATTGGCTAATCAACTTATCTTATCCCTGTAGTAGTGTCTGAGGTCCTCGTGGAACCCTTTGAATTTTCAATGAAACAAAGACATGGATGGGTTCACGCTCATCCCGCCGCACCATTGTTTCGAGAAATTCTGTTGCTCCTCATAAGGGTTTGCCGCGCATATTGATGTTTCCTGGATTAGTATTGCTGTTATGTATACGCGAATATCAAGTATACCTGCACATACACTTTGCCTGGGACCTCCAGCAAGTCGTCGGCTTTTAAAAGGGATCCCGTGGAAGGGTGGCCGTCCCTCGCTGGGAAAGCATCGCCTTGGCCGCAAGTTAGCGGCATGTGGGATGGTTGCGATGGGGAGCGGAGTAGGTAGCAAAAGTCCGAGCAACTCCCGACCTAGGCTGCGACCTGAGGAGAAGGCCGGGTTTCGATGAATTCGAAACCCTGAGGCCCTGTACACGATACCCAATCCCTAATTATATAACGCGTGTGTGATTACTGGCCAATTCATTCGGCTTCGGTCACTTGATTCTTCGAAATGTGCATCGTAATGAGCCCGCCGAGGTCCTTACCAATCCACCGGGTCCTTCGCAGGTCCACTTCGCTTTTAGCTACCACGTTGAACACAAACTTGGAGCGACCTTTGAAGATACAAAAGGCTATAGCCAGTACCCCAAAACGATGCTCCATCACCTTGAAATACATTGCCCCCAACCCACGACCGACCAGCCAGATTAGCAGGAATGCTTCCACCATCCGAAGAGGTATAATCATTTATACCAGCTCCTCCACGGCCAAAGTATCATATCTAACTATCTTCATGCAGGACCTAGGCCCAGCACTCCCTTACAGCATGGTACCTACCCGATGCGACTTTGTCAGAGTAAGTTACTTCTATGGACGGCGTGGATATATGCGCGGGTCCCTCATGATTTCTATGCACGGCGCTAGACAATCCTTGACTTGACGCCGCCCATGTCGCCGACCACCGTATCGCTTACCACTATCGCTTGCCTCCTCGTTTTTGTGTTCTGGGGTTGCTTGGGGTTACATGACCGTACGGTGAATATGTGCCCCACAGATATGCTGTTGTCTGCTAGTTCACGTGGTCGTCGGCATGCAGCATCTTCTGTGGAGGTGGTCTCTCCACCAGCTGTCCACAACTCGACTAATACCGATCAATTTATGTTGTATCCTTTCGGTATTGTCCAATTTTGGGTCGTGCCAATGTCTTTCATTCTCTCCGTTTTTCTCCCGCTCTTTTAGCTGCTTGAATGTATGCTTTGGTGGGTTAAAAGATGTAATATCATTCACAGAGCAATAGATAGTATTGCCTCTTTATTCAGTCAACGTAGAAAGTCTGACTTGTCTCGCTCTCAGCCGATGCTTGCGGAGCACAACTGCTGGGCGGATCACTTGTTATGAAGTACATAGAGCTGGCTGATCTTGCTACTAAAGAATAATTCCGACAGAAGTAGAGATAACCGAGCTACTTGTATGTAGCCGCGCTCTTGTTTGAGTAAACTCGAACAATTCCGTTCGGAAAGGCTCGCTTCAGCTATGGAAATGCGAGCATCTGCGGCGGAGTAGATGCGTCGGCTCGCGGACATAGCGGAGTAACCCCATGAGTGGTTCCGTTGTTCCCGAAACGCCCCATTCTCCATTCTCCATTGTCTCGACACACAACCTCAACATCCTATCGACGTTTTTCTTTACCCACCTACCATCCCCTGCGAGTACCAGCCGGTGTGGGGGGGTGCTTTGGTGTACTCCCTCTCACGCTCAGCCTGGCGCACCTGGGACCCTTACAAATGTCCAGTCCCGGTGCCCGGCTTCCCCCACTTGGGTACACGCTAAGGGGATGCCCTAGCACACGATATATTGTACGATAAAATTATCATTCTATTTATATTTTCCTCTCTCTTCAAGTTGATCACGGAGCTGACCGGAGCGAGCCCATTTATGCCGAATTAGCCCCTACCGCCAAAGTACCGCGCCAAAATCCTTTGATTCTGAGCAGCGATCTATTATTACCCTAGTACTGGTGTAGTAGTTATGAAGTTTACATGTAAGCCATTGGCTCTCTTCGTCCACGAGCCGACTTGCACCCGCAGTTGCACAGCTACCTTTTATCTAGAACGTTTTGGCGGTGGATTACCCAAGTCATCATTCAGTTTGATCATGTTTCTGACATTCTATCACCAGTGAATCGTGTATGTGACTGCAGTAGGATGGCGTGATGTGTGTTGATTGGGGATAGGGTGGATGATCGCTTCGCATCCACGAATCGGCATTAACGAATTTGATGGCGCAAAGCCCTCACCTGATCCAGAAACCAATGCATCAAGCTAAATCAAGGATCTTTGACAGTAAATTTGGACTGTTGTGCTCTTCGCTTTCATGTCTAAAACCTCGCTTTCATGTATATTGTCGAGCTTGCCATGGCTGCTTTTGAGATAGTGAGAGACTCATCGTCCCAGCGTCATCCGTCCACCCTAGGATCATGTGCCATCCTCTTAGGAATTCTCTTCGGCTAGATAATTTGATGACGCTTTTCAAAGCCGTGTGGGTCGAGAGATTCTTCTCCGGAAGATGCGGGGGTTTACGGAATCCCCTTGTGATATAGACTACGCTGCCGAACCGCCTGCTCACAGACTCTGCAATGCTGACTACTGGATGAATCCCCGTAGCCCAAGATCCGAGCGAAACTCAGACGAAACTCCGGAGAAAGGTGTTAGCGTATCGGATTGTCTGGGAGGGGGTATCGACCCCCACCCCCCGGTCCGGATTTTCGGAAACGCGAACTGAATCGAATCAGGGCCCGTCGCCTGACCTCAGAAACGGTACCTTATTTCCTCCAGTCACAACAAACGTTTCGTCTCGGATTGTCTCGGATTTCGAGTTACCCACTGACGCTGCGGCCTACTACCGTCCACCTCGGCCCCCTCAGGTTAGATGACATAATCTCACGCGGTCCAGGGGTCCGAAATGCGCAATGTAAGTCCTTCCTGTAAGCAAGAACGATATGGACACGGCCATACATGGAAGCAAAGGTTTTACAAGCCAATCGACCAACGCGTGAACCGTGTACTGGATGGGCTTGCCTACCGGATGGGTTGACCAGTTACAATTTATGTCTCGCACCTTGTCAGGGCGCCCTCAACTCACGGGCAAGGCTTTGAGCCGTTGTACCATACATATAAGCGATATAAGATCATTGAACTTTCAAAACACTTGCGGACTGGCAAGATGTGTGCCGGCAGGTGCGCCAGCCGCTACGCGCCCTCCCCCGCAGCTCGGCTGCATGCGCCATAGTCACGGGATCTCAAGACAGCGGCTAGAATGTTTTAGGCTGTCTCACGCAATGAGGGTCCTCCTTCCTGCACCGTTAACTCGGAAGCGAGCGGCATTGTCACTTGAAATTCGACCATGAGGAGCTTGCTCGTTCCGACTTTAGCATCAGTAATGTTATGCACTAATACAGGGAGTGCCCTCTGGCTCCATGCCTTGATACTATTGTAAAGCTGGCTATATGTCGTGAGTCGGTACATGGCTTAGACAGTCTGTTAGCACGAGGTTCGCCAAAATCGAAGAACACGGAAACGCTCTTCAGGCGCGGCAAAGGAAATCTATGTAGACTGCAGAGTTTCAAGCTTTTATGGGTCTCGTTTCCGAACTATTTGGGGTGACTGCAAGAGGATACGCAGTATTCGGGTTCGAATACTGACGGGTCCCGTGGAGCTGGTAGCCACAGTGTGCCAGAATAAACGTGTTCATGGACGGGAAAGTTGTATGCAACTGGCTCATGTTTCAAATCTCCCCTTCTGGGTTGCTGGGCTGACACATCTGTCGGTTGCCAGCTTTCGGATACGGCAGTCTTCCACCTGGATCTCCTTGGCATCACTCCATGTAGAACCTTCCAATTCTTGTGCAGATTTCTCTTGCGTAGAATTTAGAGCGTCTGCGATAACTTGAAATGATATAAAGAGGTAAGTAATCGATGTACCACACCCTGACTAACCCGGGTCTCACCCACTCACCGCTTCGGAAATACGCTTCTACTAGCAATAATTTCCACAGCGGTTTGAAAGGTAAGACTTTCCCTTGACTTTGTCATCTCAGTAGTCTTGCACCTGACGCTCCGAACCAGTTTTCGACAAAAGCGCGCCGACCAATGAACATTGCATTGTATCGTCACTGCCATCTTCTCAAAGTGCGTGAATAATGGATTGATTCGGCTCATCTCCCACTCATATTTGATCCATTGTATCAGTTGACAATCGGATCTATCACGTTCTCCTCTGCGGGGACCGTGTCGGTCGTCGTCGGCCTCCCTCTCCTGCTCCTAGCCCGCCGGTGGTTACGTGAGGATGAGGTAGATTTAGATAACAAGTTTACCCAACGAGCGACTTGCTCTTTGGACCACTGCCATGTGGCGTACCCCGTAGTGGTAACCACACCACCATCAGTCGAGGGCAGGACAAATGATCATAAGATTGGCACTAGCTCAAGTCCTACCATTATTTCTCAGATGATCCTTTTGTTTACGATTTTTGCTTTAGCCTTTCTTTTTGCAAGCTGTTAGATGGGTTTGTTGATGTAACGACTCGCACTCTGAAGATGCATATGCACTTTTACATATCAACAGCCAAAATCGAGCATTCCCCTATAGCCTAATGTTCCTATATGACATTGAGTGAGAAGCTTGGGTTCGCGCAAACGACATGATATGTCTAGTGTTGCAAAGCCCGGCTTAACAGGATCGACGCTTGGCTCGCGCCACGGAAGTCGGTCATCACCGCACCAAACCATTTCACTGCATGAGTTCGAGCATGCATAGTAGAGCCGTCCCACTGAACTTCTAATGCGAAAGCCTCGTCGAAAGTTATTCCACCAGGATAATTGGCCGGCTGAAATCTCATCGCAGGTACGTGCACCGGATTTGATCACCCCGTGAAGCTTGTCGCACGGGGCTGGAGCCAAATGTGTTTACCCAGCATCGACACGTGCCGCGAAGGATGAAAACCGACACATTGCCAAACAGAGCTGACAACAAACTCGTGTAGAGCGATTTGAAGGCAGGACGCCGACTGATAAAAGTGACAATGAATTTGGTGAAGGTAAGGAGAGAGTCATGGTAAAGGATTCAGTCAAAGGGGTCCTGAATCTTCTACCAAGTAAATCTGGCGGCCGTCCGCGTCAACGAAAATGGCAAGGTGTGGGACGAAACAGGGAAATATCTTCCCTACCAGCATGGCTCTAATAGGTACAAACCTTTAATTTCCAGCTTGACGTAACGGGCAGTATACTTATTTTAAACTCGGGGGACACAAATCCGTGGGTATGGGGAGCCGGACGGGTGCTCGGGGTCGGACTATGTTGATACGGGAATATTCCCGTCCAATGTGAAGTTCTACGACAGACCCCCATATTGCACCGCTCCTTCGGATGTTGTCGTCAACGCATATGGCCCAGCGACCGAGATGTCGTCAGGGCCCTACAGTACCCCCACAGTTGTATTATCTAGCCTTCTACATCACACCCTATCTGCGTATGCGACCTCACTACCAGCCGTATCCATGTCCTCAGACTCGCGGCCCTCACCAATCTTTCCTCGGATACTGCTCTCGTTCAAGTTTATCAAACCCGATTCGTCATTTTTTCTCCGTCACAGGGTATCTCTTGTCATTCTGGCTGGCGGCTTGTTCATAGCACCGCGAATGTCATTGACAATGTCCTCGTATTGATCATGAAGGATGCCCTGATCGCGGTTCTTGCCGGCTCTTTCTGTGCCGCGCTCTCTCATGTGATTGGCTACAGTCCGCCGCCCTTCAAGTAGCAGACCGGATCCGACGGGTTCACCACGGTGCTAAGGGTCTCTCGCCCCTGTCGACGACCCTTCTAAGCAAACTTGAATGCCATTCTCCCGTCTAGCTTATTTATCAAGCCCCTTCCCAACAAATTGTTGCGGGTGAGAGGACTACGAAGGCGAAAGCGCAGGAAGAAATCTGAAACCCGAGACCCTGTTGGAGACGTTTCATCTGGTTTGATTAGGAGGTGTGAAGCGATACTTGACTGAACGAGCCATTTTTACACTTTCTAGAACTCCTGTATTGCCAAACCCGTGTCGAAAATTGCCGACATTCCTACTCTAGAGTCAGGCCAACATCACTGCGAACACTACCGCGTGGTTGACGTCATGTTCTGCCCTAGATTTGCTTCTTGGACAACGTGAGTATTTTCGCTGTCGGACTGATTGGTCGGCCTTGACCCAATTTTGAAAACACTTATTCGATTCCGTGCACTCTTCAAATGTGGGCAGTTGCTACAGTTTTGTTACTCTTCTGGTTCGGGAATACGACTCCTCGTTCCATTGTCACTCACTGGTTCCCTGACCCCTGACTGGCCTTTCTAATCAACGATCACCTTCCATTACTTCAAATCCTGCAACGGTCATCGGTATACCCGTCGAAGAGTTGCTAGGGGGCCGGGTTGAATATCCCTTGGTTACCCTGGCCTCAACCTTCTTTGGTTTCTTCACTGTTGTAGACGACATCGGGGTCGAGAGTGCGTAATTAGCAACTGTTTCATATACGAGACGACGCTCGTTCGACAACGTGCACCTAGGCTCTCAAATATATTCCTTGAGTTTCGACAAGAACAACTTCGAACTCCATCAATCATTCTCACCAGAAACCTCATCCGCGTCGAGCCTGCGGAGCTGACGTCTTGTCCACCATTCCCCACCAGCAGCAGCTCGAAAGATTTTGTGCTCAGTCCGGATAACATCAAATTTTCTGGGAATTTAAAATCTTTTGATTCCACGAGAGTAGATGGAGAAGGATAAACAGGGAATTTGGGCTGTGCTGGGAAAGGGAAGAGGGATGCCGCGTCTGCGAGGTAAACGAATCATTGTAGCTTCTTTATGATGCAATTTGTTGCGGGAGGGTGACGTTGTAGTTGCGCTATGATCTTGTTCTGCCTCTGTGAACGTCCTCGGGATCTCGAAATACTGAATTCAACGGCGCAAAGCCCTCACCCGAGGGGTCTGGAGGCAGATGCATCTTATCAAACCAGCAGCTTTTTCGAGATTTTCCTTCCCTCCTTCCTTCGTCTCCTCTGATTCAGGAAACCACTCCACCTTCCTGCTTTGGATGGCCCCACGAGTATCTTGATTCCCGATGAAGTACAACACGCCGATTTGCGGGCTGTTACGCGAGCCTTTCGAGTGTGTGTGGTGGTCCTATTCGAAGCTCACCACATACGAATACGGGAATGGTCGCTCCTATTTGTTGGAGGGAAACGCTAACCAAAGAACAACGTTAGGTTCATGACCGCACAGGCGGGTTCGGGCGGGCCGAAAGGAACATCAATCGTCTGAATCCAAGTCGGTAATTTAACCCATCGCACATACACGAGAACCGCGCATGAAAAGCAAACTCGGACACGGTTTCGGAGCCGTCAAAAGAAGCCACGAACTATCTCCCTTTGTCCCCCTAGAATTTTTCGTTGCCCAGTCGGCAACTTTTGATATACGCTGAAGCCCCGCAGGCGCAACAACGTGGCTCCTCAAGACCGATTGCGTCACTACCTGACCATTCTTCGTCTACATAGCCGGCTGCAGTTAAAAAGAGGAGAGATGTCGCCGCGTCGCGCCGGAAAGGTGATGATATCACGGTGCACGTGATAGAATGTGCAATTCATGGAGCCGAGCACGGCTGCCATTCTTCCAATTTTGTCCAAGTCCGCACTCAAAGCACCAACAAATCTCTCTCTGATGTCCCAAATAGGCAGGCCCTGATTCTTTGACTTTATTGCCATCATTATGAAAACCCCGCCCCCCCCGGTCTTCCCCAACTTAACCCCTTTGCTTAGCGACAATTGCCTGTTCCTCGATGCTGGTGACTGCGCACGAGTTTCAAATACTTCCGTTCAGACGACTTCTCCGGAGCCACACTAGCAACGTAGTGTCAACCCCTTGCTAAGCGTAACAGTGATGGTTCTCGCAATTGCCCAACATGCTAACGTAATGCGGTGCAAGCTCCCTTCCGGTCTCTCGGGTAGGGACGAAAGGCCCGACGAGTAGACTCTGATCTCGCGAACCTGAGGCTCCTTCGCGAGGAAAACGTGGCACGTAGCTTCCCTGTGCTAGGCCGCAATTCTCGCCGAGTCTTCTTTCCGTTTGAATTCGATAGGGCCTTAGACTCGCGTGCTTCAAAGGCATATAAATGCCACCCGATACTTTCACTGCCCCCATCAACGCTAAATTTCAGCAACTCATTTCTCCACTACACCAGCCAACGCGCAGCAATGTTGCAGGTTTTCGGAATGGTACGTCGTCACTTTTCTTGCCTTTTCATCGCATCGCGCCTGACGCTCTCCGTACAGGTGTCCCCGGAGTCTGCAGTGCTTGTAGGAATCACAACTTCCAGTTGCAGCTTCGTCAAAGTAAGCGGATCATACGATATTAATAAGGCTCTCTGCTGATATTTCAAAACTAACGTGCTAGTCGACGCTTGTTTTCGTGACGTCCTCGCCGCGGAGCATCGTCCCGCTCCTCTTTGTCATTTTTGTTCTCATTATCCTTTTCTCCGCTTGCTTCCGGTTGCATGAGGATGCAGCTGGTCTGCGTTTCGGGAATATCTTGCTATTAGCTGGCTCGCCGGGTCGTTGCCACACTGCATCTTCCGTGATGGCGGTCCCTATGCCTCTGCCACCCGTCGTGACGGGGAACGCGGCCAATGACGACCAAATTGTCTCAAATGGCTTCGGCACGGCTCAATGCCTGATTATAGCAATGATTTTGATCCTCTCCCTTCTTCTGGCTCACTGTTAAAGGCATTGTTAAATAATGCTTTGGGTTCCGTTAAATGCATAATGTACTATCGTCCACTTCATATTCGGTAAAACGATTGGACTCTGTCATACTGACCAAAGGGGACCGCTTCAGACATCTTGTAGCCTCCTGCACCTCGCTATTAGACGTAATAGGTGGGACCTTCCAGGGGGATTGGGGGACAACCGCTTGCGAGCGGAACAAGAGAAGCGTTTTTCATATTGAGTCCCCTCTTAGAGCTGGGATAACACCGCATACACCTCCTGGGGCATGAACCGAAGTCCCACCGGGAAAGACGACGCGTCATGAACCTGAGCCGGGGTAAAATCAGTCCTTCAGAGGTAAACCGTGTCTTGATCACACTTCCTACGAGTGGACTGCTCGGTGTGCAGTCTGAGCTCGAGGCCTGGTCTGGAAGACTCTGCAGCAAAGCGGACGCGGAGAAGGCTGCGGGGCTACGAGCTGACAGAGCTGGGGGACAAACTGCCACATCGCCAAGCAGAGAAAACCCGCTGCGAGGCCAAGTGCAAGAGAAGGCCACATACCGACGATTGGAAGTGCATGGCCAGGGGAGGGAAAAGATCCGATTGGCTGGGTGCCGCTGACAAAGCAAAGACGGCAATAGATCGAAAGCAGGAAAAGTGATTGGCTTTCGCAATATCTGATTTCATAATTCTGACGCCTCCACGGGTACATATACCATCCAAAAAAGAACCATAGTCGAGTAAGAATACTACCCAAGGAATGAAATCCCGGAGGACAGGCCTTCAAAACATGTGAAGGGAATGTAGCAGGACCTGCCCACCCTATTCGAATTCTCGCCAGTAGTGGAGTCTGTGCTTACATGAGATGCATGGCGTAGGGAAGGGTACGGGTCCGCGTCACTC
Source organism: Tulasnella sp. 408 (assembly GCA_019633405.1). Classification (NCBI taxonomy): domain Eukaryota; kingdom Fungi; phylum Basidiomycota; class Agaricomycetes; order Cantharellales; family Tulasnellaceae; genus Tulasnella; species Tulasnella sp. 408. Next base: position 6,480 of record WSTX01005323.1, on the reverse strand, counting down.
TAAAAGATCTCGAAAAGAAGCCTCCGTTATCAGGCCTGCATGAGCCACGTGGCGACACCAAATGCCTCCGCCCACGTGGCCATCAGGCAAGGTAATCCACACCCAGTCTGATCTCCAGCCCCAACGCAAATGCTTTAGATTTGATATCTGGGAAATGGGGTGTCTTCTTGCTTGCGCTAGCTCAGTCTGGCAGGCTGCCATGTCTCGCTCGTGGAACCAAGGGATCGGGAGGGGAGACGAACTACATTTGAAGGTGCCCTATGATATCGTCTCGAGAAAGGGGTGAGCTCAATAATGCTCTGCTTTAAGGTAGCCTGTTGGGAACTGATCGACCCTTGGTGGCGGGCCCGGGTAAATCACAAAAAGAATCTCAGGTTCACGTTGCTCACTGTTGGTGGAAGAAGGTCTCCCTTTTCGGGATCCACCAAGCCTTCTGGCCACAGTCGGGAATTAACATAGTCGAAATTTTAGCATATATTAATATTTTTGTCGGGACCGAAAGCGGTCTACTCTAGGTTCGAGTATTCAGGAAGCTCCTGATCAGCCCATATTTCCTCATGCAGGTTCAAATTTGAGTGGTTATGACTGAAATAGCCGGGCTGGTGCAGAAGATACCTTATGTTTAGGGCTGAGGTGAAGGTACTAACGTCTCGCCGGCTGGGTCGCAACGATGTGAAGTTCCGCCCTCGACGCACCAAACTCATCCACTGGTTTCGGGGCTGCATGATGGAACAACCCAACCGCTCCTCTTATTTCGGAGACATCGTCCGGTCGAATCGCGCCAGACACGGGGTAAAAGGGCTTCATGATCCCGTTGCAATGAGCTCACAGCTATGGGCAATTGTACTCGCCGCTCAGCCCCCGAGACTTCGTAAAAGGAGAGGTTGCAATCCCGTAGTGTCGCATGCAAGCCATTCTGGCCTAAAACGGTATAACCCGCATCTCGCGAAACATGATGTCAAGGTTCTCGGGTCCCATCAATGACATAGCAACAAGCGTTACGTAAACCGAATCTTTTCCATGTTACTCTACCGTGTTGCTACGGCCTTCCACAGTCCGATTCAACTGAAGAGCGGCATATTTAAGACACTGAGGGATACCAGTTTGCGAGTAGTATAAGGGGCACATGTCAAGTGCTCCGGATCAGGTCATGAGGAGCTTAGACTCCCTAATATCGGCGTCTTTCCTTAAAAGGCGGCGCTTCTACGCGGGACCTGCTTCAACATGCACTTTAGCGATCAGGCACAGAACACTGCCGCATGTTGACACGCCCCAGGCGCTCAGAGGGCCAGACGACGCAATCATACGGCTCAACCTTTCGCCTTGCTCTTGCCGACCTGGGTCTTTGCATTTCGGGGCGAGGGTATATTCTCATTGGGCAAGCGGAGGTTGGAGGTTGAACCTTCGGCAGGACCGCCGCCACGAAGTCGCCCCCCCCCCCAGATTTTCTGCTGTATCCACTCGAGGATTAGCTTCTCCGGGACCCTGAAATCTGGTAAATCAGACATCGAAGCTCCTTCAAGGCCCTGGAGTCGCCTAAATGCCATCCCCTCTCGGGCTCGCCACTCCGAGTCCCCTAGTACGAAGTAATATAGATACAAAAAATTTCAGTTTACGGCGCATTTAGTTGCCACTATGGAAGCCGATAAAAGGCCAGCCTAGTCGTCTGCCGATCATATCATCATCAGCCTGGCAGTCCCCTCACGCGACAGCCAACTCACTCGCACACCAGCGTTCTTTTGACTCTCTAATCGCTGCGAGCTCTAATCCGACATGTTTAACTTTTTTAACCATCGTTCTGGAATGAGCGACAACTATGCAACCACCGAACATTGGTCCGACATTGCTGTGAGATACACAGACCATGGGTATTCTTATCTGGACTGACGAATAGTCTTTTTGTAATTCTTTCCTCTTCTCTATAATGCCTCTAATAGACTGCTGGGGCGATTACTGCGGCCGCTCTCGGCATTGCGGCTTTCACTGCCACCGGTTCCAACCGTTCCACAGGACGCCCTCGTCCGTCCGAGCTTCTTCCTGGGTTGGATCTTCGCCACACCGCGCCTTCCGCCTCACTGGTCCCCCAGCCCGCCCATCGTGACGGCGAGTGGCACATCGAATGTCGCCCTATCGTTAAGGGTGCCATCGTACCGTTTCTTGCCGGTTTGTTTTGCGCTGCGTTCGTTCGAGCATTTTATCACACCCTTTTCCGTATTTAACTGCATGGCGACCTTCAGTACTCAGAGATATCTGTTACCACTCATTCGTAACCCCTGTCCGGGCATCACATAATTCCCCGGACGATTGCTCCTGCTCTCGCATTGATTGTGTGACTCAATAGGAATAACCCAGCAGAAATCTGAAGCTGCTACGACTACTTGGAGTTTTTTCTTATAAAGGGAGGAAATAGTACGACCCGGGGAGCGAGGCCGGTGATAGGCGACCTTGTTCACCTAACACGGTCTGGAATCTACGTTCGGCGAGCTGAGGAGCATTGAGTGCGGTCTGAGTTTACCTGTATTACAGACCTTTCATCCAGATAAGCGCAATTGCGAGCTAAGTCCGCTGGACAAGCGCATGGGTAATCGATTGGCAGCAACGTCCCGCAAGCTCCTGCATCAGCGTAGCGGAACGTCGGGATTCAGAAATGTCCGACACCTGAAGTACCCAAGGGGGTTTATTCGGACGCCACACTTCTCCGAGAATCGAGAAAGTCACTCGGTATGTTGTCATTACAATCTAGCAGGGGTTTACATATGACAGATTCAAGCTTGCTTCGAGACAGTCCTACCACCCCTTCGCTCTCAAGGAGTTCAGGGTATCAATTACGGTCTCCTGAACGAGTCGATACTTGACTCCAAGCACTCTCTCTGCTCTTCCGCCGAGAGCCGTGGGTTGGACATTTCCTGTTCCTGGATTGCCTCGAGGAACGTCATCACGTGGTCCTGCGGCATGAGCAGCATCAACTTGTAGGGAAAATAGAAAGCGGTTATCTCGGTCAATATCCAGTAAGAGAGTCGTCTGAGGAAACACCTACGAAGGGACTGAGGTGTGTATCCGGCTCATTTGGTCCGTTCCATCAGTAACACGAACAGACACCCTCAGATTTCAAAACATCAGGGGTTTACACACCTGCACTCGCAATAAACCTTTCACCTCCAGCCTCTGGTTTTTCTAGCGCCAGCGCATGAATCAAAGCGGTGTCTCTGACGTCCACCATGTCCATGGGAGGGCCGGTCAACTTTCCCGCTGGAGTAGGGGGATCATGATGCGTAGTGTAATCGTGAAATAACTGGATAGAGAAGTTGAGGGGTGCCAGTGAGTTCACTTCGTGAATGATTGGGCCAAAGACCTGACAGAGTTTTGGTGTGTCACCGCGATGGGTTCCAGACATAGCCACACAAAGAGTACTTACGAACGAGGGTAAAACCGTCACCAAGTCAAAAGTAATATTTTCTTTGTTCTTTTCAACAAAATCCCAAGCTGCTCGTTCTGCTAACACCTTGCTCGCTCTATACTTGTGCATTGGTTCGGCGTCTTTCCCCTTGAGTTCGACCTCCCTCGGAGACACGTCATTCCAGTCAGTCTAGGAGTTACAGGTATTTCGCATGAGAAGAGGTGCAAGGATTCCTATCATAACAAACACACCTCGTCGAAAGTAGGCCAGCCCGCTTGAGGTTTGTCGTTCAAGACGCTGGCCCTGGATGACGTAATCACAATCCGCTGAACGCTCGTACCGTGTGCTTTGACACTTTCTAAGATGCTCATAGTACCATTTACAGCCGGGCCAATGATTTCTGATGAAGAGATGTCATCGATTGAGAGTTGCTCCAGCAAAGCTTAGTCCTACCTTGGGGATCACCGGCTGACATGCTCACGGGGGATGCAACATGGGCCACAGCATCGATTCCCACTACAGCTTCATCGAAGGCTCCGTTCTAAGAGTCCAAAGTAAGTGATTTCGCTTAACTCAGACCTTCACAGTGCAAACCTTTCCGACATCTGGGACGATGACATATGAAAACCGGGTTTCATACTGCTGAAATAATGTTTTGAGATATTCTCCCCTCGGATCTGAACGTACTGCGCAAAGGAAGGAGAAATGTGAAACACCCCCATTGCGAATTCGCCATATGCATCCTTCTTACCGGTTCCGATAACCGTGAAGCCTCTATCCAGGAGAACTTTAGCGACCCAAGCCCCAACGAAGCCGGAAGCACCGGTAACAAGAACTTTTGCAGGAGGAAGGACTGCTGGCATTGTGCTATTGTTTGGGAATACCAAGCACGAAGGCTCACTCCGTACTCTATATATTGGGTTGTTCGTCAACCCTTAACCAAAGCCACGGTATTTTCGCAGATCCACTCTCCCTCTCGGAGTGACCATTCAACGGTCGACCTGCCACTTGCCGCACGCTGGTCTCAGTCAAAAACATTCGAGTGACACATGATAGGTGATGCATAGCTGTAGTAAAATGGGCTATCATACGACATGCCATACTTCCCGTCAGTTTCCTGGTCCGCCTGTGCACTTGTAAACAAGCCACAGCCCTTCGGCTCCAACGTCATATTACCCGTTCGAAGCATAGGAAGACCTAGTTCCATAAGTGGATCTGTATCAAGACCACCAACATCAGCTTCGGGAGTGAGCACACACAAATCAGCACTGGTCGGCCTCCTGTGGTCTTTCCGCAGGTGTTCTGAAGGGCCGGTCCGTCGGGAATCCGGTTCATGTCATGATGCGGGCCAAAGTGGCGTTTAGCGAGTTGTCACTAACAATCGCAATCATCAGCGTTTATACAGTATGCTATAAACACGCTATCCGTGAAGCTCCGGGGCTGTATCAAGTAGCTGGGTCCCCGACGAAAGACGAGCGTCCCGGCGGCGAGAGGCCGCCGAACGTGAGGCTTTCGGAGCATCACAAGAGATAGAGACAATTTCACACTATTCATCGTTTATTACGGTTCGGCCGATGTCCCGAGCGGCCCACCATCGGTCGGCGGAACGACGACGTTGCAAGTAACTCATTTGGCGCGGTACCTGCTTTCTCTTCCTCAGGCACCTTTGGGAACGTCGTCACCACGTAGTTCCGAGGCAAGAGTAGTATCAACTATCCGTCAGACAAGCACCCGGGCTACCCCTCCCTTGTCCGGTGAGCTCTTGCATCAGCGTGGCGGAACCTCCGAACCCAGAAACGCCCGTACCCACGAGAGTTGATTCAGACCCAACACTTCTCCGGAGATCGAGAAAGTCGCTCGGTATGTTTTCATTACAATCTAGCACGGGGTCTAAAGATTAAATACAATTTGTGCCAGATACAAAGCTTGATTCGAGAGAGCCCTACCACCCCTTCTCTCTCAAGGAACTCAGGGTATCAACGACGGTCTCTTGAACGGGTCGATACTTGATTCCAAACACTCTCTCTGCTTTCCCGCCGAGAGCCATGGGTTGAACATTTCCTGTTCCTGGATTACCTCGAGGAACATCGTCACGAGGGCCTGAGGCATGAGCAGCATCGACTTTTAAACCACGTAAACAGCGGTTCTATCAGTTGAAATCCAGTCAAAGGGTCGTAGGGCGAATACTTACGAAGAGCCTGAGGTGTGAATCCGGCTAGTTTGGTCCGTTCCATCAGTAACACGAACAGACACTCTTAGATTTGGTAAACTTGAGTCTTTGCCCACCTGCACTCGCAATAAACCTTTCGCCTCCAGCCTCGGGGGTTTCTAGCGCGAGGACATGAATCAAGGCCGTGTCCCTGACATCGACCATGTCCATGGGAGGAGCGGTCAATTTTACCGCCGGAGTAGGGGGCTCATGATGTGTAGTACAATCGTGGAATTGCTGGATTGAAAGGTTTAGGGACTCCAGTGAAGTCACTTCGTGAATGGTTGGGCCAAAGACCTGAAAGAATGGTATGTCACCCGATGGGTTCTAGACTTTACTCCACAACGAGTACTTACGAACGAAGGTAAAACCGTCACCAAATCAAAATGAATATTTCCTTTGTTCTTTTCGACAAAGTCCCAAGCTGCTCGTTCTGCTAGCACCTTGCTCGCTCTGTACTTGTGAATTGGTTCGGCGTCTTTTCCTTTGAGTTCGATTTCCCTCGGGGACACGTCGTTCCAATCGGCCTGAAATTTCCAAGCTCGTGGATAAGAAGAGGTACCAAGGAGACTTATAATAATAAAAATTACCTACCTCGTCGAAAGTAGGCCAGCCAGCTTGAGCCTTGTCGTTCACGATGCTGGCCTTGGATGACGTAATCACAACCCGCCGAACGCTCGTACCGTGTGCTTTGACACTTTCTAAGATGCTCAGAGTGCCGCTTACCGCCGGACCAATGAGCTCTGATGAATGGGTCTCACCGACTGAAATTTTGCTAAAGGAAAACTTTTTTGTTCAACTCACCTTGGGGGTCACCGGCTGAAAAGCTCACGGGGGATGCTACATGGGCCACAGCATCAACTCCAACCACAGC
>WSTX01005322.1:21136-33182 GCA_019633405.1 Tulasnella sp. 408 | reverse complement strand
AAGTTGGCAGATGTATTGCAGCCTCGAGAGTTCGAGTACGGCGAAGCTGTCGTGAAGCAGGGTGAAATCGGGAAGGAATTCTACATTGTCGAAGAGGGTGAAGCGACCGTTACGAAGAAGGTGGAAGGGAAAGAAGATGAGGATGTCGTTATGCATCTGAAGCGTGGAGATTACTTTGGAGGTTTGTGGTCTCACTGACGAATATCTTGCAGTGGCGTAACTGACGCGTATTTCCCAATAGAACTTGCCTTACTCCATCGCGCCCCGCGAGCAGCTACCGTCCGTGCAGGCAATACCACAGCAGAACCAGCAGACGGCGAGAAGCCCAAACTCAAGGTTGCTGCCCTCGACGCTGACGCGTTCACGCGTCTCCTCGGACCCCTCCGCGAGCTGATGGAGAGAACTGCTGAAGTCAAGTACACAACCGCGGCTTCGACCCAGTGAAAAATCCAGTCCTTCCTCCCTGTCATTACATATGTGGAACCGAATCACCCCCCAGTTACACACTGTAGAACAGCACTCCATTGCTATCCCCTCACAAAAGCAAACAACTGTATCCCCGCCGTCATATTCTGCTGCTTTCTGGATGTAAATCGTCGTCTCTCGTGTTGTGGTTTTATAAATACTTGATCGCTGTCGACATTTCCTGCTGTTGCTTCAGACAGGGTGAAGGGAACCTCGTTCGAAGCCGATATTGACTGGACCCGCGCTGACGAACAGGGAAGAATGTGACCACACCATCAGTTCCGTCCGATAAGCATTCTACATATAGATAGAAACAGGCCAGCAAGTTGAGAAATGGCCTCAGAAACCTTCTATCCTTGGCTTTCTCCTAACATGGTTGTGTACGACATCCGAAACAGTCCCGTGATTGACCTTGGACTAGATGCCGATTCTATGGAAGAAGATGTAGGGTTACTACATGACGGGATGGAACCTGAACCACGCTCCACTTTTACTCGATGCCCTACTTGACGTGGACGGGTTTTTGCAGGCTTCAATGGTGCTGGGACTCATTCAATCCGTCTTGACTTCCCACCTGCGGTAAACGCCGAGGACCCGAAATGTGAGGACAGTAACCTAATATTGCAGTCAATCGCGCGACTCCAGATGAGAAGTTCGAGCTTAGAACCTTCTATGACACCCTAGCATGCGTGATGGGGAGGCTGAAGTGCCATTTGGCCTTTACCACCGCTGGCGGTTGCCTAAGCGGTTCAAACACCACTAGCACCAGTGGTATTGTCGCTCGAATGCAATAAAAACACGCCCATAATGCTCACAAACTAAGAAGAAGGGTGTTCGTTGTGGTTAGAAATAGATAAGAGAATTTGTTTTGGTGGGGTAAGAGGTTCATCGAGCGAGTTCCGCGATCGGTATGAACCCCGTTCCGGATACGTTTTCGAGTCCGAGCACAGACTTCAATACAGTCGCTCCCGGATTATTTCCCTAATCCTTCGTATCAGAGGAGAGATTCATTATTGAAGTCGAAGGGATGTCATGTCGCAAGACCGGGAAGCCGTTTCGCTACCCTTTCCGACTCATTTCGCCAAGAGAATAAAAGATTTTCCTAATCATTGGCGGCGAGAAGCACAAACGAAAGGTTTCTGCCTTCGGTGCGGCGCGTTTGCTTGGAGTCTCCGCGACCTGACGAGGAGACTGCCGACGCCGAGTTCGGACCTCCTCCCTGGCGTGGAACCGAATTGCCCTAGTGACGCGCTTGTAGAACAGCATACCACTGCTACCCCTCACAGAAGCAAACAACAACCGTCTCCCCGTCATCATGGTTCGCTGCTTTTCAGATATACTTGAACCACCACCGCTCATGCTGCGGGTTTCGAAATTCATAAGGTCGTTGACCGCCGTCTGGTTTTCCTGCGGCTACCTCAGGGGGGGGGGGGATGAAGAGGACGTGCTATCAAGGCCAGTATCGCGTTATTCCCATCGAGCATCGTCATTTGGGCCTCTCGCCAAACGACGATGATCGAGCTCCTCGAGTCCGACATACCACACCAGTTCGAATCTCGCGACCCTTTCGTGACGATTCCGCGAACCGAGGGCGAATATGCACACCAGACCAAGCACAACATCAAGCCGGACTTTGAATTAACTGACGACTGAACAAGTTCACGAATGAGTCCAGCATAACATCCGGTGAGGAAAGAGAAACAAGCGAGAAGAGAGTTCAACCGAGACAAGCCATGGCTACGCATTTCAATCATAGTATGGGGCTTCCCTTTGAACGCCCTCTACCATTCCTTCGTTAGTTTGAAGCTCCATTCGAAGTCTATTGTGGAGATTTCGTTGACAACCCGAACTCAAAAACATCCGACAGATAGAGCGACGTACGGGCATACACGTTGCTGTCATCGTCGATGATCCTGCTCGTGACGTTGTAAGTGCCAGCATTGCGAGCTATAAAGCCGTCTGGAGACTCTTCCGCGGGTAAGGTCTTTTCGTATGCACCACCGTCCGGTTTAACCCCATACGATCCGAGCATTTCTTCTGTCCTGTCCACTGTCGGAGACCCGTCGATCAGCATCAAGCGACCGAATTGATGTGAAACGTATTGACGAACCTGGTACCCCTTTGACCTTCGCGACGTGTATGTATCGGAGACCCGAAACTATCCCATGGTTGACTTTGAATTTGACGGTGACGCTGTGGAATGAGAGGGTTATTACAGGACGAGTTGGAACCCTGAACCACGCCAACCCCTGAAATAATGGGACTCACGAGTATTCAACCCCCTCTTTGATGTTGAATGGGGTTTTCCTGTACGATTCAACAGTACTGGGATTCGTCAAGTCCATCTCAATCTTCTTGCCTGGGGGAAGTGTTGGGGCTGTGAGGACCAGTGCGAGCGGGGTCACCTGAGTCGTTGGTCGATCGTCCGGCGCCGGCGTCAGTAAATTGAACGTTGATCCTCCGAAAGCATCTCAAGGTGCGCGATAGACAAGATGAATTACCTTTGGGCCAGTCGCACTAGTGCCCGCAGCTGCTGCGTTGAGCCCAAGGGACGCTTTCCATCGCTCGAGAGACTCGTCGCCCTTGTCCTTCTGGAGTAATTCCTCGGGACTCTACGATGCCTAGTCAGTACCATGATCCCATTTGGGCTAGTGGATCGGGTTCAATACCGCATCCTCTCCAAGCTTAAAGCCCGGTGCGAACGTTGGCTTGAGTTCATCCTCTTCTTGAGCCTAAGTGGGGTCAACGACCATCAGCATCTCTGATGTTGCGCCTCTGCACGATAGACATACGCTCATGGTAGTCGTAAACTAAGAGGTGGCGAGGTGGTGGCGGATAAAGACGGCTGGGGGGTGATGGGCAGGGATGGGCTGGGTTGGGTTAGAGGTTCGAGGAGCGGTCCACACCGCGATCGATATGAAGCGCCTTCCATCCAGTTCCCGTCGTTCTTTCCGCGTCCAAACACTGATCATGAAAACTTCTACGTTTCCCATCATCGTATCCTGATCTTACCCTCGAACTCAATCCGCACCCAACCATCTCAGCCAGGGAGCAAACCTCTTCCTGCAGAACGCGACGCGCCGATGAGCAAGGCGGTCGGGCCCCTCTCTTCACAGGAACCGTTCCAGACCCCGCCTGCATCATGTGATCCACCGGCCTATCACTCCCGTGCGCTCCCATTTAGCTGCATCGTGGGCGATGCATCAAACGGTATGTATAGAACCACTTTTAACGTTTTACGCGAAGGCTTGTTAAGTTCAAGGGTCGCTGCGACGGCGACTAAGCCAAGCAAGCCCCCATCGTAGACCCCGAATTCCGATGCGTCGTGCACGCTGCAGAACCCGAGCGCTGCAAGTGGCCGTAACGATTACACGCAAAGGGTATCGTTGAAAATGAACAGACATATACATAAAACTTGATAAATCATAGAATGAAATCCCGGGCACGCTGCGTCATTGGTCACGCGAGGCGTTTGGCGGCCTGTGTCCCGGAATCTTAGCCGGTGCAACGGCGAGCGAGGGTCAACAGAACTCACTAATTGGTTGACTCTTGAAAAGTACTGGCTTAGTGCTTTCGCTTCGGACATGGTTGAGCTTCGTGTTTCCTTAGTAATGGATCGCTTTCTCGGTCGACCACGCGGATGACCTGACGGCTTTGAGGTTTTGCGACCTCGAGATAACGCTGTACCCTGAGAAGAACCAGTGATTTTCTTGGTATCGTCATTGACTCCCGTTTGTTCTAGAGATAACGTAGCCCGCAGGGCACGGTCTGGCCGTTCCATTGAAACGGAACTTGATGGAGAATCCTCTCGAGGCGCGTCCATCTCAAGTCTTTGATCACCCTCAGACGCCTTGACGGTGTCACCTCTGACGGCCTCGATTATGTCCTTCTCAAGCTCGGCTGGACACAACGTAGCGGGAATTAGAGGAGATGGTTCCAATTCAACAATCACTCCTGGCGGGCTCGTTCCAGATTCATCTTCCAACGTAAAGATAATACCGACAGTTCGGCGGATAACTTGTTGAAAGGGTAAGATCGAGGTCAACCGTTCCAGGAAGCAAGCACGCTTGTCCCGTCCTACGGAGGATCCTGGATATACCCGGTGGGATGAATTCGAGCTCTACAAGTGGTCGGCCGAACACTGCTTCGGAAGCGAGGTCAAACTACCGGATTGGGCGAAATGACGAACCTCTCAGCAGTCCGGAAATTACGCATTCGTCTAGTCGGCGGTCGAGTAGAGCCGGAAGTACTGCTTCTAGCGCGGTTTCGAGCAAAGTGGCATTTTGATCGGATGTACTTTTGATCCATCGATGGAATGGGAAGAGTTGGTCTGGTTTAATTAAGAAACTGTGTGCCAGAGTTCGAGCCTTTTAGCCTATGGAGGGCCTGATACATTTTGCCTTTGGACTCGAAGCATGTCATACTCAGAGCAAGAAGGACAAACTTGGTAGATAAAGACATCGAGAGTGCCTTCTATGAGATTGAGCCCGGAATACACGGTGCCTTTTGTGGTCAGCGGCTGGTTGCGATAGCTGTTGGACAAAGAAAGGACCAAACACGGCAAGTCCACCTTGCCCCCCACAGAGCAAAATGAGAATGCAAATCAATTTGCCCGTAGTCAATGTGATTATCTTCATCGGTAGTTCACACTCAGTTACACACAGTGGGTCACGAAATTCAGAGTGTCGGAATGTCGCGCCGAGGCTTCGCATTATTAGGGGCTAATCTACAAACTTAAAAATGGCTACGATGGACGAGTCCATACTGCTACAAGATCATGCATTAATGAAAAGGTTCGGAGGGGAACTGGCTGCGGGGGTAAGTGCTAGACGAACGAAATGCAAAGTAGATAAAGCGAAAGCAAGCAGAAGGAGAAGAAAAAAGGAAATAATGCGCAGAGACGAAATGGTAATGGGGGGAGAGATGATATTGAAGGGATACAATGGAGCGAACAAGAGGTGAAGTTGAGAGGGGGAAAAGGCGTCCGTGTCATAACAGAGTCGTGAGCTCTCATGCCTCATCGCTGCTCAGACCGCTTCCGGTGCCGGCGTTGACAAAGGCGTTGTAAAGGTCACGGTACCCTCCTCCTTGGAGGTTCATGAGTTCTTCATGTGTACCGAATTCCTTGACCGTGCCCTCGTCGAAGAACGCGACCTTGTCGGCCCAGCGGACGGTCGACATGCGATGGGTGATGTAAATGACGGTCCTCTTGCCTCGGACCTCTGGAGCGAGAAGGCGACGGAAGACTTCGTTCTGCGCGTGAGCGTCGAGCTGCGAAGAGGCCTCGTCCAGGACAAGCAGATCGGAATCGGCTCGCATGAACGATCGGGAGAGGGCAATGCGTTGCCATTGGCCACCAGATAGCGCGACCTTGTGTTGTTTGCGAGGACGGCCGAGAAGCGGTGGGGACTGCGAGTCCCGGCTTCGGTATGCGCGGCCTCCGATTCCTCCACCGCCTCCGAAACCACCGGCTTCCAGTCGAGTGTTCATGCCATCATGCAGGGACTCGACGAATCCCCAAGCGCCTCCATTCTGCAGTGCCTCCCTGACCTCTTCATCGTCGTCCATCTTTTCCACAGCACCGATGCCCGCGTTCTCCTTGACCGGCGCGTTGGTGAGCTTGCTGAAGTTCTGGAAGACCGCGGTGGAGTGGGTGTGCAACTCGGCAGGGGAGTAACGTTCGGCTGGGACACCATTGATGAGGAGCTCGGAGTTGGATTTGGAGTGATCGAAGTCGAACAGGCGCAGCAGCAGATGCATCAGGGTGGATTTTCCGCCACCGTTCTTGCCGACCACGGCGATCACTTCGCCGGCTTCCACTTTTAGGTTCAATCCGCGAATGACCGGCTCGCTCTCCCCCGGGTAGGTGAACCACAAATTCCTCGCTTCGATTTTCATGCCCCTTCGCTTGCGATCAGGGTTCACTGCCGCCGTGTATGCCACCCTATTCTCAGGAGCAGGCTCCATGCTCGGTTGGAGAGTCAAGGCTGCGTGGAAGGCGCCCATGAGGAAGATGGATTGGTAGGTGAGTTGGAAGGTGCGACCGAGGGTCTGGACGGATCCGATGATGGTTTGAATGCTTGTGCGATAAAGAGTGGCGTTGCCGAGCGACGTTGCAGAAATTTGGAGGATAAGAGGGATCTAAATGAGGAGGGTGATTGGTAAGAGCGACAAAAAAAAGCCCAATACGCTGACGTACCGCCTGGAGGGTAAGCATGAGCTCCCGCATGCTATCGCGAGCGAATTCGATTGCAACTGGAGTTTCCACGACGCCAAAAATAGTGCGCGGACCGAGACGAGGCCGGCGGGTTGATTGATAGGGAGAGCGACTGCTTTGGTTGCTCTCCGCATTCAGGAGTGACTGCCGGGTGTCGACCCAAGTCTTGAGGATCCACTTCCCTAGGCCGAAGAGCATGATCTGAAATGAAAAGTCAGTCGACATACCCCATAACATGTTAACCGAGGCAGCTTACTTCTGACTTGAAGCTTTCGTCGTACGCCAGTCTGCGCATGCGCTCATGTCGTTCAGCGGTGTCTGCCTCCTCCGCGCTGTACAGGGTGTGCGGCCACTGTGAATTGTCGTCTTCATATTCCCCATCTCCAAAGCACGTCTTCGCCCAAAGCCAGTTCAAGCCTGACAGCACGCTGGGAGCGAGTGCCAAACCAATCAAGCCGATCTGTTGAGGTGTCCAGCTTCCGTGGTTCTCCTTGAACAGCAGAGTGTAGAGGACGAACGACTGCCCAATGACCTCCGTTCCAAGAGTGGTCAAAGTTCGAACGAGGTCGAACGGTGACAGCAATCCAAATGCGCCACCCATCCCGTTGAACGACCGAGCGAACTGATCAGACTCCTGCAACAGGTCTTGGATGGTTGGGTTCTGCAGCGAGGGGATATCGAGGCGCAACCTTGTCTCCATCTGCACATACTCGACCTGAAATCGAATCGTCTGCTGGACTATACGTTCATTTGCAGAGCTACACGGGGTGCGTGAGATGTGAGGTCGGTGAGAGTCTCCGATAAAGTGGTGATAATACGTACGCGTAATGTTCAAAGACAGCTTCGACGAGCATCCGACCAACTTCCAAAGCAAGCAACCATGCTAAGCGAGATGAGACGACTTGATCCTTGACTGCCGAATGGACCTAGAGTGGACAAAGGTATGAGCACAAATCGACACACTTGTGAATTTGATTCCGTGTGACACTCACCTGATCCAGAAGGAGGCTTTGAGAGAAACTCCGAACGGCTGGGAATAACCCTCGAATGAAGTTCAAAAGGAGGAACAAGACAATCCGTACGGGGTGGATGTTGGTCCAGAGCATGGTGAATAAAGCAAAGGTGGACTGTTGCAATATCGTGATGGCGAGACCGACGTTCCGGAACGTCAAAGGCCTGTAAGCGCCAGGGGGGATGTACTGATGATGGTGAGCGTCGGGGGGGTCTGGACTGGAAGAAGGGCGGATGGGAGTCGGGGGATGGTCTAGACTCCTTGAGTCGGTCGATGCGAGTCGAGCCAGCTTCCAGAGCGTGTAGGCCGATGGGGTAGCATCACGTGATTCAGGAGGTGGAATTCGGGGTGGTTCCGGCGCCTCCTTCCGCTTTGGCGGCTTCAGCAGTTGAGGATGAGTAGGAACTGGGGCGGCGAGCACCGAGGGCTCCGAAGGCGTGGGAGGGGGAAGGATGCGAATTTGAGAAGAGGGGAGTGAAGGGACTGTCGAGTGGGAAAGACTGTGAGAAAGAGAGTCTGAGCGTCTACGCTCGTTGTCGCTGTCTGTTGCGCTTGAATGTCGGCGTGCAGGGACTCTGAGACGAAGGGGCATAGTAGAGGTAGTGGACTTGCGAGAACATCCTTCGGGCGGGGGTGTTATGAGCCCGGTCCTTGACGGTAGGAACATGGGGGGGTGAGCGGGTGGGGAGCGACGGGTGACGATGTTGGTGGCTGATAGATGAATGGCTACGTGTTGCAAAGGTGTCGGGTTGTGGATGGCAGTTCCCAAAGGTGGAAAGAGGTTGGATATGTTGTGGTCAGAGTTTTCCGCAGAGATCTTCCGCCCGTTGATGGGACGAGGAGAGGTGAGGCAGGGGAAGGTTGGGTTGATCGAGGGCGGGCAAAGGGAGAGGAGGCGCGACCATGATGGAAGAGAGCGTTGGATTTATGTGTGGGTGGGTGTTCAGGATACCGGGGGTTCAGCGAATTTTTACTTACTTTGTCTGCGAGATCCAAAGAGGAGGGTCGGACCCAGCGTATCCCGACTGCACCCCCAGCCGAGTGACACTCACGCTAGTGCAAGGAACCACCCTAAACCACTTGACTAACAGAAAAGATGTCGGCCAAAGTCAAGACCCGGCATTTCCATAAAAGGCAAATCCGCACCCACCAGACGTCCTCACCCATTGGGGGGGCGGCACTGCCGCGTAAAAAGCGGATATCGTTCGTCACCGCCTCCCACCCTCCATTGGAGCGCTTCCACACAGCAGCCGCATGCTCGACTCCCAGCGCACACGCCGCCGACATCGTGCTCGCAGGCATGCTCGTCGGGGCTCTAAGGACGGTGAGCACCGGAAGGGGTGAAAGAGGATGGGTGGTGATGGAACGGGGGGGGAAGTGGAAAGGACAACGGGTTGGCCGTAGAACGGGGGTGTCGGGGGACCTCGAACAGCGTGACCGAATAACCCCGGCACCGTTACCGCCCCCCGCCCGGGTTTTTTGCCGTTCCAAGTCATACCCAATAATAATAAAAAATAAAAAATTCCACAGCCAGCCCACCCCCCCCTTTTGTCACGGCGAAAATGAACTCCCATCCACCACCACCGCGACCGGCGTACGACTCCACCGACGAATCTGACGTCGAGCAGACCCCACCGGCTAATGCTGCCGACGTTACCGACGAAGAAATCGCCCGCTCCGTTTCCAACCTCGTCGTTCAGCGCGCGGACGACAACGACGACGACGGTCGCGCTCGTTCGCGAGAAGGCTACGGCTTCCGTCCCGTCCTATCTCGTACGGCATCCGGAGTAGCTACTCCAACAGGAAGTTCCACTCTCGCAAGTGGAAACGACGACGATGGGGCTCGAAGCCCCAGCGTCATTCCGGACGTCAACGGCCTCGGTTGGCCCGGTAAGCTACCCTTCCGTTCTCTTTACCCCAATCGGCACCCAATCGACGAGAAGCCTTGGGTGGGACCGTTCCTGCCTTCGGAGCTGTCCATGCGTGCATGCATGCAAGCTGCGAGAACCTATCCGCTTGACCCAGAGAGGAAAGCGCCGTCGGGAACGACCGTCGACCGTCGATCGTCTTCCATCCATCCTCATTTATTACACTCCCTCGTTTCATTTCGACCCTGTATTGCCCGCTGAACACATTCTATTTGCCCGTTGCTTATTCTCACACTTGCAGCGAAATTAACCCTTTCGCGGCTTAACGAGCAGCCTGCAGAACGCAAAGCACGAGAGCAGAAGCTCGCAGCGGCAGTTCGAGTGATTCTAGAAGGCATTGGCGAAGACCCAGCCAGAGAAGGTTTGCTCAAGACCCCAGAACGTTTCGCTCAGGCGTTGCTTTGGATGACCAAGGGCTATGAAGAGCGACTTTCAGGTGCGTGCTTGCATTCCCACCTCGATCTGCCTCCACAGCAAATTCTGACTTGGACTTGCCTCTCGGAACTTTCCCTCGTACCCCATCTCCTTTCTCATTTTTTCACTGCCCCGAACTGGAAATTCCCGTCCTCCTTGGAAATGGATCCGCGTTGAACACGCGTGACGTGACTCGCGGATGTACGCACCCGTGGTGTACACGCGATGACGACAATATCCCCGACGCGCCCGGATCATCACTCTGGATGGGAAATTTCAAATTCACGCTGCGTCCACCCAACTGCATCGTTCCCGTTGCGGTCCACGGTTAACTCTAAACGCCACGATATCCCTCTCCTTCCTTGATCGACGCACCATCCGTGCTTCCCTGTCAAAAAAAACGCAAAAACAACGCATGGGGGTCGTCGGTCATGATTCTTCTCTCGACTTCCTGAAACGCGGCTCTTGTTCAAAACCGCGTTTCACATCCGCCTGCGGATGGAATACGCTTCGAAAACGGGAACGTCCGCGGAAATTCCCTTACTCAGACGTCATAAACGACGCCGTCTTCGCCGAGGATAATGATGAAATGGTTATCGTACGTGACATTGACGTGTTCAGTCTGTGCGAGCACCATTTGGTGCCGTTCACCGGCAAGGTTAGTCTTCTTCCCGTTCCTTATTTTCGCTTAGAGCGAAATGGATTGAGGCGCAGTATTGAATTTCGCTTACGCTTTTCGACGATTTACCTTGCATCTCGTAACCCACAAACATGCTCCGACTCGGCGCTGTGACGATATTTTGGGCGCTCAACTTGTCCACCTGCCGTCTGTGCCACTCGTTGGCCCAACGTCAACGCAAACACGCAACCTGGCGCCCTCCGAAACCGATTCCTCCCAACATATTGGCAACTCGCAAATATCCGGTGAAAATGTTAGATTTCGATCGGGTATATTCCCAAAGGTCTCGTCCTCGGCTTGTCGAAGCTAGCCCGGATAGCGGAAACCTTCAGTCGTCGATTGCAAGTGCAAGAGCGTCTCACACGCCAAGTGGCCATCGCCGTTGAGGAAGCCATCCGGCCGAGGGGTGTTGCGGTCGTTATGGAAGCTACGTGAGTCCTCTCTCTCTCGCTCTAGCTCGATTGCTTTTTCGCCCCGAGATCGTTCGGTGGCTTTTTCGTCGTTCTCGCTTTTACTTCGGAGCGAGCGTTCTCTTCGCGGCAGACGATGAAGCCGAAGTAGCCGACCTGCTCCCCCAAGTTGGGAAGCCAGCGGCGACTTGACTCCATTCGGGTCCATGGTTTTGCACCTCCGAAATACGGACCTTACACACGACCGTCCCCCCCACCCCCGTCGTCTCGTTTCTGTGGCTTAAGCAGCCTCAGATCGAAATCCACGTTCACGGTGGCTGTGGAGCTCCTTGCCTCCCAAGCTTTCTTCTCCCCTCGGCACGAGACCCGGCCGACCTTGCTGCTCGGAGGATTAGCCTGCGAGGTTATCCGGCGGGCGACCGATCGTGGCGCCCGGGTAGGAATAGCTCCCGAAATAACGTCCCTACACAGTGTTTCTGGCGATGAGTGACTGTGTTGCATGTTGGAAATTTGCAAAAAATAAAAAATCGATTTCTTGACAAAGGTGTTCGGGAAGGCTTTCTGCGTTTTACTTTCGTGCCATATGCGGACGATCGCAGAGAGGGCGTCAGGTTTACGTCCTCCTGAGACTTCGCCGTTGTCAACTTCCCTCCCCCTTGGGTCCTTCTAATTCCCCCGAAATGATTTTTATTACATCCTTTTTCAAGCATAAGCTGACCCGCCACTCCTTTCTTTTCACTGGGCCCCCGCGTTCAGCCATCTGTGTATGGCGATGAGGGGCGTCCAAAAACCAGGTGCAACGACCGTGACCTCCACAATGCGAGGCGTGTTTCGAGACAGAGCCAAGACTCGGGAAGAGTTCTTGACGTTGATTCGGAGCCCAAGTGGTATTGGGCGATTCGGTTGATTGGTGGGGCGGTG
>WSTX01005321.1:0-33573 GCA_019633405.1 Tulasnella sp. 408 | reverse complement strand
ATGACCGGATGTGGGCTGTTAGCCAAAAATCCTGTTGCATTGTCTCAAATGGCACATTACCGAGAAGAGAGCTCACCGGTAGTATGCCTTCTGTGGTTCAGATAAGCAGATAGACTGCAATAGATTAGCTGTATGCAGCTTCGTCAAGACGCAGTTCAACCTTGGCGAGCCTTTTAAGTAAGTTGCAGAGCCTTGCTTGTGCATAGAACATCACGGCAGGCCTCTGCTGCAGAATATTCTCCCGCAAGCGTTGAGAGATTGTCTCGAACATAGATGAGCATAGCAGGGAACGGTCAACAGTTTTTTTTTTTTTTTTTTTTTTTTTTTGTGGAAGAGGAAGGAATCATTTTAATGACGAAAAGCTCACCCAGTCATCCTCCGTGGTCCGGCGTCACTCGGCCTAGACTCCCACCTCGCTTGGGTGGTTCCACCCACTAAACCTCCTCACTGGCCTCTAGCAAAAACATCTCCCAGCAGGGCGAACCCTCTGGCTACGGTATTAACGGCGACCACGGTCCGTGGCTTCCTCCGGCGTAGCCGGGCTCTCCATAAAGTCGCTTCGACACAACCGGACTGTCAACTGGGCTGTGAGGCCCAGAGCATGGGTTCCCTCGGGGGATCCGGGTGCCCGCTTTCGCGGCCCGTTCCTCCTTAGGGCTGGCTCGTATGCTGGCTTCCATGATATCCTCTTGTCGCGGGCGCCTCTTCCCCGACAGGACCTCTCATGCGGCCTCACACCCGACCACAAGGGCCAGGCCGTTTAACCGTAGTCGCTTGGAAACCAAATTGCGACCCCGGCACGGAGAGCGATTACTCGGCTCCATGCAAGTGCTATATCCCGTTCCTTCTTGAGGTCGGGTGCTGTTTTAGGGTCTCCCAGCTTCTTACGTGTGAGGTCCTTCCTGGCTCTGATCTCAATCGACGTTCTCATTATGTCGATTGCTGCCTTGGTGGGGAGGGTGGTTTCGTCGAACCTCTCTCTGTTTCTCACTTTCCAGATCGCAAACACTGTTTCGGTCACGATGGTTGTGAACAGACGATTTGCCCCAGGGTTTTTGGTTCGGGGTATACCTGCCGTCTGGATTTCCTCTAGGCTTGGGTAGCCTTCTAGTCCTCTTGGGAAGAAGCCAGACTTTTTCAAGATTTCATCGGCTTCTTTCCACATCATCCTTCTCCGTAGTGAGTAGTCGCACTCGGTCAGGATGTGTCTCATTGATTCCACTTCACTGCATTTGCAGTACTGCAGGTCCTCCCATCCTTCTCCCCATTTTGCGAACATTGTTCCGCAGGGGGATTTCTGGTGTATGGTCAGCCACAAGAAGTCGGTTATTTCTCTTCTCATCGGGTCTGACCGTAGGGAGTTCCAAACTTCCTTGGGGGAAGCGTGTATTCCATGGAGTTCCCTTAGGACGGTTATTGCTCCGCCTAAGGACTCGCTTGCCCTGGTGGAGGGCTTAGAGCCTCCCGCTAGGTGCCTTACCCATTTATATGCTAGGTTGAAGCTAAGTTTGGAGAGTCTAGCTCCTTGCGGGAGCCACTCTTCTTTTATTTCTATGTCTAGGTCATCCGTCGATTCTTCAGACCTTCCTTCGTTTGCGAGCCTATCTGCTTGCTCGATCCCATACACATTGGAGTGTGCTTTAACCTTGGCTATTCTGGTTGTGGCACTTCTGTTTCTGAGTTCCTGGAGGGCTAGTTTCCAGAGATCGTCGTTCTCCACTCCTAGCCAGCCTTGGTCTTCCCAGGCTTGGTGTGTGGAGCACAGTCCGTTTATCACATAGGTGGAATCGGATTTGATAAGTAGTGGCGTGTCTTTGGGGGCGTATGCTAGGGCCCAGGCGACTGCGGCGAGTTCCCCTCTGTTGTTTGTCTGGTGGGGGCCTAATACCTTAAGAGCTTTAGTGAGCCCTTCGTGTTCGCTCCATATGCCCGCCCCCGCTTGGGGGCCCTGGGCTTCTGAATGGGCGGCGGAACCATCTGTAAAGACGACTATTTCTTCTTTCGCTACCGGGAGTGGAGTCGCTCTCCTAGCCGGTGCTAGGTCTTCGCTCCGTGAGTGGGAGAAGATCCTTGTCGCCTCCTTTATGTCGCCATTGTGGGTTACGGAGGGGTCGAGGAGGGCTGGTCTGCCATATTTCCAGTCCTGTCTGCTTTTCTCTTTCCTTCTCTGTGTGAGGTCTAGGCGGTCGATAAGTCCTTCGTCATTCATTGGCGTCAGGTATCTAAAATTGAACTTTCTCTTGGTTTTTACCGAGAGTAGGTCAATTGCGGTCATGCACAGGGCATGTTTTTTGCATCCTTCATCATTCCTCTGGGAAAGGTGTCTAAGGTCGCCTAGGGTATCTACCCTGTGGTAGATCCTTAGTTGTCTCATGGCCGCTCTAGCCTCCTCTCTCGGGGTTAGGGTAGTCATTTTAGAGAGCCACGCCGGGGCTTGTCCCCTGGCGTCTCTGCTGAAACTGGGTGTGTCTATCTTGGCACCGTAGGTTCTTGCTTCATTTGCTATTGCCCTTATGTGTGCGGGCAGCTTGCTTCTGTAGCCTTTCTTCTCTTCCCAGTTTTGGGTGAGTGTCGATTTACGTCTGGCGTCTGGTTTCCCTTTCGCCGTGGTCTCGATCATCCGGTCGACTATTCCTGCCCACAAGGGCCTGGTGTCTGCGGGCGCAAGCCACTTTTTTGCCCATATCAGGCGGGCGGCTTTTGTCTTATCTTTGAAGCAGGGGACGTTCAGGCCCCCTTGTTCGTAGGGTTTGTAGAGTTCTGTCATTTTCATTAGGCCTCTCTTTTTTCCTTTCCACATGATTCTGTGTGTGGCTTTTTCGATTCTTCTAATGGCCTCTGGTGGGGGGTCATTTGTCATCATTAGGTACTGCGCTCTTGATTGTAGTATGAACGCGCATATTAGCTTCCTCCCTTTGAGGGTCAGGGCTCTCTTGGACCACTTCTCGGCTGTTGCCTCGATCGTTCGAAGGGTGTTCTCCCAGACTTTATTCTGGTCGATCTTGGTTCCTATGAAGCCCCCTAGTAGTCTTAGGGGCTCGTTGTTGGCCAGGATCCTGGCGCCCCTTGGGAGGAGCTCTCCAGTCCTTATTCGGAAAGGCTGCAGTGTCCTAAACTGGATTACTGCCTTCCTGTATTTGTCTGAGCCGAGTGGGACAATTTCTGTCTTTTCTTGGTTGAACTTTGCTGTCGATGCTAGGCACCATCTGTCGGTGATAGCCAGCACATCTGACCACTTGTCTTGGTGATTCAGGTATAGTTGTGTGTCGTCAGCAAAGAGTCTCACTAGGAGCCTTTCTACTGCATTTGGGATCTTGATCCCTTTTAGGTTGGACCTCCTCAGCGATTCTGCTAGAGGTTCGATCGCTAGGTCGAACAGGAGGCACGATAGTGGGTCCCCTTGTCTCACTCCCCTGTTTACCTCAAAAGGTTTCGGTGTGATCTGGTTCAGCATGACCGAGGTTTGGGCATTTTTGTACAGCGCCTTCACCGTACCGATCCAGCTGTCCGGTAGGGCAAAGGCTTTGAGTATCTCCCACAGATAGTGGTGGTCGATCTTATCGTAGGCTTTTTCTTGGTCGAGGGCTATGAGGCAGCCGTCAATCTCTTCGATTTCGCATATCTCGGCCGTTGTTTGGGCGAGCTTAACGTGGTCCAGGATGTCTCGTCCTGGGACGAAGCCTGCCTGGTCTGGGTGTAGCATGTTCGAAACATGTTTGCCTAGTTCGTTGGCCATTGCTCCTGTTTGGAGTTTGTAGTCCGTGTTTAGAAGGGTGATTGGGCGGTAATTCTCGATCGCCTGTCTATCCTTCTTTTTGAATAGGAGGTACATCTGCCCTAGGGCGTACCTCCTGTCTATGTCCGTTCTTCATCTAGTTTCGTTCCAGACTTTCATTAGTATCCAGAGGATGTCAGGTGGTTGCTTCTCGTCCCTGTCTCTCGGTCTCTTGAGTTCAGATAGCCAGTGCTTGTAGAACTCATAGGGGAGGCCATCTGCCCCTGGGGCTTTCCCAGATGCTGACCTTCTTATTGCTGCTTCCACCTGTTCGGTGGTGAAGGGGCGGTCCAGGGCTGCCTTCGTTTCGTTGGTCGCCCTTTTTCCGTTAGTCAGGTCCGCCATCGCTTTGATGGCCTGGTTCCTCTGTTCTGATATGGGCTGCCGCGACTGGTGGTTCGCGTGGTGCTCTGAGGCTATTCTGGACATCGTTTCCGTGTCCGTGTGTAGTCTCCCCTGTTGATCCTTTAGCCCCCTTATTATGGAGTCCTGTCTGATCGACTTTCCTATCGAGAACCAGTATTTATTCACTGATTCTCCTTTAGCAGCATATCTGGCTGCGGAGTATTCTGATGCGCGGTCGAGTTTCTGCCTCTTGATCTCGTCAATTCTGGCTCCCAGGACTGCGGCCTTGCGCTGCAGTCCTGGGTTCCTGTTGAAATCCCTACGGGCCTGTAGGCGTTTTCTTTCGTGGATGAGGGAGTTTAGGGTTCTTGCCCTCTCTTTCCTTCTTTCGCCTTGTCTTGCCATTAGGATGTTCTTAATGGCTTGTTTGGCGTCCATCCATGTGGCGATGGGATCTCTGCCCCTATTCATTTGGTTTTGGGCTTTTAGCAGGGATTGCTCTACATGCTTCATGCCTTCTTTATCTTGGAGGTCTTCGAGGTTCATCCTCCACCGTGGTTCGCCCACGAGGGGGGGGTTGGGTTCCGAAATGTCGACTGTGACTATTTCGTGATCACTTAAGCCGAAGGTTCCTCTGGTGTTCCATGCGGAGGTTCTATTCGCTAGGCCCGGGTTCGTCAGTATTCTGTCTAGCCTGGCTCTCGAGGTGGTGCCGTCAGCGTTCTCGTGGCTGTTGGTCCAGGTGTATCGTCGGGTCTGGGGGAAATCATTTCTCCAGCCATCGGTTACTTCCAGGTCTCTCATCATGTCCTGGATCGCTCTAGTCTTTGGCCCGGTGGGTTCTCTCTCCGGGAGCCTGTCTAGTTTCTCTAGTACGTGGTTGAAATCTCCTAGTACTATATCGGGTTTCCTGTTCTTGAGGGTAGTTCTCACTTCCTCAAAGAATTGGCTAGCCTCGTCATCCGCGTTAGGTGCGTAGATGTTCAGGATTTTTAAATCTTCCTCGTGCCATTTGATGGTCACCAGTTGGGCTCGTCCCTGGATCAGTACCTCGTTTCGGGTATTATCTTTGGTAGCTGAGGGAGGAGCGTGTTTGCGGTTTATCACAATCGCTGTCCCTGCCGAGTGGGTAGTACCGGGGTTGGGTAGCGCCCATATATTTTCGTTGACATGCTCGAGGTCGGTCATTGCTTTGGAGGTTTCATGGGTCTCTTGGAGTGCCATGATTCCTATTCTTTCGGTGTTCATGATCCGGGGGATCATGGCACCCTTGTTCGGGTTCGGGAGGTGTGTCGACCTCATTCCCCTTATATTAAAGGTGGCCACCGTGGTTCGAGGAGTTCTCAACCTTGGTAGGCTTCCCCCTTTTATCATGGGTAGTACGGGGGTTTGGACGTCTTGCGTCGGTTGTGCGGTGCTTGATGTCGTACTACCAGTGGCCGGGTCCGGATTCGGACTTCCACTGGCTCTCATCCCTGGGGATCGGCTGAGGGGCGCTGCCCTGCAGGTACGAGGCCTTCTTGGTCCCTGAGCAAAAGGGGTCTCACATCCCGGAGGCCGTCGGGCATGCGGACGGTCTTGAGATTTGTTGAATTTTCTTGCATGTTTGTGGTTTGAGGTTTTCGATCTGGGGTTGGGCGCCGAATTTATCGGTGCTTACTGGCTGAGTCAGTAGGCGTATCACTCAGATCACACTTGGGTTTCCGAGGTGCAATGTACAAATATATTTTTTTGGGGGGGGGGACATATTGTAGTAGACATGACGACGTAGAGCTCAGACGGCCGCGCGGATCAGCTGGGAGGGGTTGACGGACGTGATCTTCTGCCACTCAACCTTCTGGTAGTTCTTGGGCCTCGTCTTCTTCCCGGCCACATGATTCTCCTTCCACCATTCGCAGGTCGGCTGGGCGTGCGAGTAGGATACGCAGTGGGAGCAGAAAGGCGCTTTCGCGCACTCAATGTCTCCTCTGCTTGACTTGCCGACCTTGGTGGGCAGCACCCAGTTGGGGTCCATGGCGAGGGAGGTGTACTTGAACTTGACCCTCCACGTTACCACCTTCGTGTCGCCGTGCGTCTTCTCGCTGAACGGGACCTTGTGGTAGGCGAAGTCGGCGAGGGGGGACTCGGCTTTCTTCTTCTTCTTCCCTTGGGCCAGCTGGACGTACGGTCCGAAGGTGACCCAGACGTGGGGGAGGACGTCGCGTTCGAAGTCCGTGCCTCCTCCCTTGATGTCGACGATGATGTGGGACCCCCACGACTCGTTGCTTTGGACGAAGAAGGTGCCCGCCTTGTCAGGGGACCTAAACGTCAGGACTTTGCGTTCCAGGATCCTTCTTGTGGCTTCCTGGTTGCTGGTGATGATGAGGATCGCCTTCGCGTCTCGTGGGGGCGTTGGCATCTTATAGTCGCTAACCACGAAGTCGGTGACGAGCTTGCGCTTCTCGATTTCCAAGAGGCCCCAGCGGAAGAGCTCCGCGTCTGCCTTGGTGATCTTGGCGGATAGGTGGGCTTGGGCCCAGATCACCGCTCCTCCTTCGTCGAACGCGTCCGCCATAAGGTCGCACGTCGCGTCGTTTCTGATGTAGGGGGGTCTGAAGTTGGTCGACCTGTTGCATCTAGCCAGGGTTTGCCTTGGGAACGAGATCGCTCCGTCGTTGTCCGCTTGGTCCTTGCCCGCCATGAGCTCCCGGATCCTGTTCCGCTTCTCCTGCCTGCTGGCTTTGAGGGCTTCTGCGTCTTGGTCCTCTTCCGGGGCGTCCGGGGGGCCATCGTCGTCGTCCATGTCGTCGGTGGGGTGATCCCCATCCTCGTCGGGCTCATCGTCGTCTCCCCTTCCAACTTTGGACTGGGGGCGGCCTTCTTCGTTCCTGCTAGCGCTGGCTACGCTGGTTGCCCGTGAGTGGGGCCTTGCGGCGGTCCTCGGGGGGCGGGGCGTGTTCGGTTCGGCCGGGGCCTGGCCTTCCGAGTCAACTTCCATGTTGCGGCGCTTGCCGTTCTCGTTGGTGTCGCTGGTCTGCTGGTTCCCGGGGTGGTCCGGGTGAAACAGGTCGTCCAGCGGGTCTGTGGCCATGCGCTGGCTGCTCCCTTGAGTGCCTCCGGCTGACTGTCCGTAGGTTTGGTTTGGGGGGGCGTGCATCGAGCGGTTTGCGTCTAGCTGCTGTTGCAGGAGCTGTTGTCTAGCCCGTAGGGCGGTGAGCTCTTCCTGGGATGATTGGGCGTATTGGCTGTTCATCTCTGGTGGTTGTGGGAGGTGTGAGGTGTTATTCCTCTCTCCTGGCCGGATTTATGGGGGTTGCTCGGGGCTCCGTCGGAGGCCCGTGTTCCTTGGGGGTGACGTGGCATATTGCACATGTGAGTCATCAGGCTTCCGACTTTTTCCGGGGTGACGGGCTCCGGTCTGGGTCGGGTGCTACGTGGCGCCCCTCTGGGGGGTGACGTGTCGCTGCAGGTCGGCACCTCCGTATGTGGTTGGGTGTCGTTGTATCTTAGCTCCAGGTGACTCTCAGCTCTGGTGGCCGTGGTTACGTCTGGTCGCGTCAGGAGTGGCGTAGTTCCTGTATGTGGTTCGATATCTCATGTGGGGGGAGATCGGGGGTAGTCAGAATTGACGTTCTGGATATTCTGCTTCCGTTCATAGTTTAACATCGTGTAGTTATCCTACGTGGCTAGTGCGGAATGGGGATCTGAGTGAGGTCTCTATTTTCTATGGCTAGAGGTTCCCAGCTATGTTGGGAGCCTATCGCTGTCCGTTGGACTTGGCCGACCGGCATAGCCGGTTGCCGTGTACTCCTTGGTAGGAGGCGTGCCAGAGCTTGGATGGTGCTCCTTTCGGAGCACTTTACACCCCTTCGCCAACGTTGAGGCGTCTGGCTCCGTCTTCGGAGGGGGGTTATGAAGTGTAGTCAGGCTAGCGCTGATTGGCTACTCCGAGATATCACACCAACCGTGGGACGTAGATGAACGGGGTTTTGATTTTATGAGGCGGGTGGATAGGGGTTGGCGAGCAACCCAACAGCTGTAAGAACTGCTCGCTGTCTTGGATCGCTGACATGATGACTCGCCCGGGGTTCTTATAGGCTTGGGGAGGCAACTGCCCTGAGCACTAACTTCGGCGTGTTCTTCAGGTCGGCGGTTATGAGAAACTGCTGATGCTGGTGGTTTCAACAGATATCGAGTCACGATCGTGAGGCTAGAACTAGAGGTGAACGATAAATGAGCGTAGTCAGGTTTGAGCCTCGAGGCTTATGCATGGAAATAGGGGCTAAAAGGCGTCCTTCCTCCTGTCACACTCCGGGTGCGGAAGACGTGGAAGAGTTCGATTTGTACTCTCGATCACGGTCCTTTAGCGTCATCCGTATTACCGTTACGTTGCGTCTATAGAATACCATATAGCAACTATTTTATAGCTTATGATGGTAAAAGAGCTAAGATAATGAACCTAATCCGCGAGGGACTGCGGGTTGTGGTCGTTCCCGTTGCTGAGCACGTCAAGGTCCTCGACGACAGATCCTCACCCAAGGCTGGCATCGGTCGGGAACCAAGTTGTGAATTCAACGCATTACGTGCCGCGCTACCATGCACCTGACTACAGAACATCCGCATGGGGGTGACTTGCAGCAAGCTCCAACTTCTCGCACGGTCTAATTATTGCTCGACTGAATGAATAGACGCTAGGAAGGAACCCTTAAGTGATCAGATGCTCTTGCCGGAGATCAATCACGTACAACACGTTTCTCATGGGAATACTCTTTTTGGTATGCCTTTGGGTCTGGAACAGGAAAGAGGCTTCGGCCGTTGTGAAATACTGTCATAGATGTTTCTGGGCGATTGAGGCTTTATCCGAACGGTGCAGTCGAGGATGATGTACGGAATCGCACCCGTATTGCCATTCCTCCATGTGAAGGTGAGTTCACTGCTTTGAGAAACTTTACACATAGCAAGCTGAAATGGGCCTTCATTGCCTCTCGAAGACTTCATCGTCTCGGAGTCAACTACCGAGAGGTCAGTATAACTGTGGAGAAAAGCAATGAGCTCGTAAATCACTCATGAAAGGCAACCTGCTTGACTTACTGTATTGATCCTCGGCCCACATTAGGGCTGCTTTGGCGCCAATGAAGGGCTAACCATGAGTAGCAGGGATCATCCTCGTATTTACAAGAGGGTTCTGGCTCAGCGAAAGCTCATGGACACTACCGAGAGCCATAAGCTTACAACATATTCCAAAAGCGTTGAGCTTGAGCCGTAATCAAAGCGAAAGCGAACCGCTTGCGAGGCATCCTCCGTTAGACCGAAGTCCTCGTCCTCCGTACGTCTCCGTACATAGTAGGTGGAGTCCGATCCCTCCATAATAGCTTTCAGGATTCCGGAGTCGGACCAGCCCATCTTCTCCCTGCCCCTTGGTGAATGCGCGGCAGCAGAGGCTGGCACGTTCTGTGGTCTAGGTCAAAGTCAGCTTACAGAGGGTGATAGAACAAGTGCATAGCACGAACCCATCCTGATCGTCTGAGGTTGACCACTGGGCTACAAGAGCCTCCTGGAGTTTGGACCAGTCTTCCTGAACGTCCCTCGGGAGGCGAGAATACCATGCCAGAGCCTTGGCCGAAAGATTAATTGAGGCAAAGTCGGCCATCCAGGCCAGGTCTCGGATTTTCCCTTCTTTCCAGGCCGCATTGCGAACACCTTGGATAAATTCACTGCATTCTTCCCAGCTATCGCCTCTAAACGATTCAACTACAAGATAAAAGAACATTGAGACTGCACGCGTAGCTCCCATGTAGGAGAGAAAACGTACGATTCGTTGAGTCTGCCATCGCGGATGAGGTGCGCGCTTCGCGATCTGTGGGTGTTTCGGGAGGCTGACGCGTAGCGGGAGGAGCAGCTGCAGGCAAGTTACTCCTCGCCGACTCTGCACATCTCGTTTCTACGCAATAGTCGAGACCTTCGAAGGCGGGTCTCGACCTACAATACTATTTCGACATATACGAATAACCACACAATTTCCACCGAGAGGTTAGTTACCCAAGCCGGACATCAGGATGGTATGGAGAGAACCGACCAGACATATCTTGGGGCCGGGGACATTCATCCATCCCATCATAGAATTCATGATAGAGGCGGGTGGTTGATGCGAGTCGTCAAGTTGCAACGAGGCAGAGGCGCGGAGTGTGACTTGGAACACACAGATCCAAGCCGGTGGTGGCTCATGCGTGATCAACCTTGGGAAAGAATCCGCGTCGAATGAGAAAAAAATGAATGGTAAGTGCGCGAAATAATGAGATCACGCAAGCTGAACTCACCATTGACGTCTCTATCAGAGGAACCTTCCAATCACCAGCACACCGCCACTGAAGAAGACATATGGTACATCGATTTGAACAAGAAAAGCGAGTAGAGTGGAATGCGGACCGGCGGACGAATGCAAATGAGAAGCTATTCAACCTATACATCCGGACATCAATGCCAACTCATTCGATGATCGAAACTTGACGAAAGCAAATGAGAAGCTATTCAACATGCGGGCGTCAATGACAACTCATTCGGTGATCGAAGTTTTCACTGTCAAAGGACTGATGTGGGGCCAGGGAAGCGCCTCGCGGAGCGAAAGTTCCATTAGTGAGTCCGCGGAAGCCGCGTGCCGAGCCAAGGCCGTCGTCACAAGTACCTCCCGCCAAGCCACCGGCAGAAGGCTGCTGCTTACCGGAAAAAACGAAGTCCGCGCACTGCAATTAATATTGTCGCAAGGGCAGATCTGGCGGCTTTGAAAGGAAAATTTGCCGAGGATGGCTTGGCACCAGGGTCTGTGGAGCGAGTGGTGTTTGATTCGAACCTGCGCTAGGTCAATTGAATTGAACCTTGTTTTGCAACTCTTTCGCACCGCGCTCGCAAGGGACGCTGAAGCATCTCGTCAGAATTACGTATAGCGCCCGGGGGTTGACCGTTGATATTGGTGACACGGGACATCGACCGCACATAGGTCTGTTCAGCATTCTGCTTTCTTCAAGTCGCGCCGCGCACCCCGCCATTTCAACCGCCACTTAAGGTGACGATGGGACGGCGTTCAGGAAGACCAGGTTTCGGCGCGGTAACAACACTTTTTTGTCCTATGAAGCTACAAAGGCTAATTTGAAAGACCTTTTATCTGTACCTAGTTCACTCTCCAGGTCAGGGGCACGTCACAAATCTCCGGAATTCCGGCAGGCAATATTCTAGCAGACCACCGGGGGTGGCATGTCGGAGCGCTGACGCCTTCCTCTGTGCGAAAACAATGTATAATAGCGCGTGTTTAGTCTTGTACATCTAATGATGGTAGAGTAACGATGTCCTGGAGTGAAACCTATTCCTCACGACGACCGTACTCGCACATTGTCCAGGTCGTCGTCACTCGTCGCCACGGGTATTCTTAACATCTTGGGAGTAGGACCTCGAATCAAGGATATACCTCGATCGGCTCTATGTACCAAGGATGTGAACGATAGTTGCTGAAGCTTATGTTGTCGCAAATGCAAACCGTCACAAAACATGTACGCCGTGCGATGACCCAAGGGTAAGTTCGATTGAGTAGTTGAGAGACTGGGACATATTACTAACCCATTTATCTCGTTTCCGATATCGAGCCCTATTTCGTAGACCGAGCATTCGAGACCAAGTCGTAAATCCCACGCCAGAGATGGGGTGGTGCCGAATGCCGTCAACTACGGACGGACAAATGCGAATGGCTTTGTAGAATTGAATACATATAAGTCAAATTACTCAGTTTTCTGAATGAATACTCGCTAAATGCAAAACATAAGTGATCCCATGCCTTAGCCGGAGCTGAACAACGTACAACTCGTTTCTCTGTTGGAGCCTTCTTTTGATATGCATCTGGGTCCGGGACAGGAAAGAGACCTGACCCGCAATTGAATACCGTCAGAGATGTTTCTAGGGTTGTTAAACCTGCATATCAGCACGGTTCGGTCAGGGTGGCTGTACGAATCGAACCGGTATTGCCGTTTCTCCATAGGAAGGTGACCTCTCCACTTTGAGAAATTCTGCACATGGCAAGCTGAAAGGGTCCGCCATTACTACTTCTCGAGGATTTCATTGTTTCGGAATCAACCACCGAGAGATCAGACCAGCTGCAGATGAAGGCAATGAGCTAGGGGATCATTCATAACACGAAGCCTCATTTACATACCTTCCCGACCCTCGGCCAACGTCGTACGCTTCATATCGCCAATGAATGGCCAGCCATGAGTAGCAGCTCCCATCCTGTATATTGCAAAAGAGTTTTGGGTCAGCTAACCCTTCACAAACCAGAACGAAACTGGTCGGCCTACCACATATTCCAGGAGCTTTAAACTAGCCTCCGGTTCAAACCGAAAGCGAGCGGCGTTCGCAGAATCTACCGTTATAATAAAGTTTCCATCGTCCTTCCTCTGCACGTAAAAAGGCGTATCCGCTCCTTCTACGATGGCTTTAAGGACTCCGTATTCGAGCTGATTCCTCCTCTCCTTAGCTTTCATTAGTCTAGCTGCTGGGGCGACGGGTACATTGTCTATTCTGCTCGTGGCGATCATACGGGCGGCATTGTAATCAGTGCATAATTCGAACCCAGGTTGAGCCTCTCACTGATTTTTCTGGCCGTCGGACGGGGAATACCATTCCTCAACTAGGGCTGCTTCAAGCCTGAACCAGTCTTGTCGAACGTCCAAGGGGAGCTTTGAGTACCAGCGTAACGCCTCGTCGGCAAAGAACATCGAGGCGGTGTCCGCCATCCAATCGGCATCCCGTAATCGTCCCTCCTCCCACGCCACCGAGCGGATATTACGAGTGAATTTCTGACATTCAGGCCACGAAGCGCCGGTGAATAGGTCGACTATGCGGCAGTTGTTAGAGACGCCGGTCTGGATTATCCGTATGAAGAATTGCTCACCGTTCAGCACAGTCGACATAAGGGCAAGTGTCGAATGGAACGTACAACCAAAGAGCACAGGGTCTGCGACCGATTGCAAGTTTTCTTGATGGATTAGTGGAGGCACGTGTGGATAGGACGATGGCAGTGTGGCTGAACGAAAGGTGAGGTGGAAAGCTTGCGGTGACCTTTTGTGAAGTCACGCCACAACCCTTCACTTCCGGAACAGCAACCCCTCGAATTACATCTTGTAACTCACGCGTTCTTTCCTAAAGCTCCGCAATCCTTGTTATATGCGACAACATCCCTTTGTTTCAATCTGGATCTGGAACCATCATTGATGAGAATGTTCGCGGGTTGATGAAACATTCCATCGACGAGTAGAGCCGTATAACTCTCGCCTAGGTCTGGTTTTCAACCTGCCCGCAGCATTAAACTAAAATTCACAAGACTGTGCACAGACAAAACAAGTAGCATATGTACATATCGAAGATGCCACCACATTGCCTATCTATATCCGAGACTGTACGACGTCACATTGCTTCGGTAGCCCTCCCGAAGGTCACGAAAAAGAAATTCAGGATACAAATTTCGGCCAGCGAGCGGAAGCTACAACATCGATCTCATACTCTCATTAATTTAACTACATATCTCTCTGCGTTGGTCTCGAGATTATCTACTCGAGTTCCTCGAATAGCAAGGTCTGAGCCAAGTGGATTAGCTTTGGAAGGAACATATGGTAGATTGTCTTACGGCCTTATTTTCAGTCTCATATTGTCTTCGGTAACCAATTGAGTCTGCCGCAAGGCAGAGAGACTTCCGATTTTCAGTTACAAATGCGCTAAGCAAGGTAGTGGTCGCTGGTACGTTGGATTCAGTTTGAGGCTTCCGATAGAATATAAGGAGGTTAATTTACGAGCTCACCTTCGCCATCATTGTACCACTGAGGGCGAATTAGACCATGCCCAGTAATATCAACCATAGCCAGTTGAAATGAGCCCTTAGCCTTCTGATACGAGGAGGAGAGATTTTGTGACCTAACGAGCGAGAATCTAGCGTAGCTAAAGAGAACACCTGTAGTTTTATTTTTAGTAGTCTATTCATTTACTTACCGAACATATCCGGATTCATAGCCATCAGGCAAATCTTCATGGTACCAGTGGATTCCTATCCAAGAGTGATGAGGGGCCCCCTGTGGGGTGAAGCGTTTATTTATTTCACCCTACAGTTTCGGTAAAGATGAATCAACCAAACTCACAACAACCTCCATTATCACGAATCCAGTCTGATGACTCAATCGAATACGAAGAGCGTCCCCAACCGTCACGGTAAGGCCACAAGCGTCTCCCTTGCAAGCGAGGTACAAGCACGACGCGGGATCCTCGAGAACGATTTTCAATACACCACATTTCGTTGCATCGGGTCCGTTCTTTACTATTTGTAACGGAGCAGCCGCCGGAGTCGGTTGGATTGACTGCCTATTCCGTATGAGTCATTGATGCACGGCAGTGCCGGATCTATGCTCACCCGTTATCATCTTCACTCATAGGCCAATGATCCAGCAAAGCCGCCTCAAGCTTGGCCCAGTCTTCCTGGACGTCTGCGGGGAGGCGGGAGTGCCATTTCAATGCTCTGTTCGAGAAGCAAAGGGAGGCGAAGTCGGCCATCCAGGCTTTATCCCGAAGCTTTCCTTCTTTCCAAGCCACAGCACGTATGCTTCGAATAAAGGTATTGCATTCCGCCCAGCTTTTCCCTTCAAACGGCTGAACTAGAAGAACACGTGGGTTAGTTAGACCCCTCCAGGGAAACATATACATTGCGTACTATCTTGGGTGGTTGACATATGTGACCGGCTTGAGACTGTTAGAGCTGAAGCGTAGTCTAGTCGTTATGTGAGTCTAGCCGTTCTATGGGTAAATTGATGGACAAGGCAATAGAATTCCGACACGTCACTTCTTTTGCGGCGACCTCTCCTCACGTCACTACGGTTTGTCCAAGGACTTTCGACATATAATGTTACAACCCATCCTTCAAATGGCTCATGGAATATCAGGGGACATTCTGAGTGACTTCTTTATAGTAATACATCGTCGCTTTCTGCAGGAGGCGCGCAAGTGACTGCTAAACAGTTGTATTCCTCACGTGACGCGGCGTTGATTCCCATTAGGGCCACTGTCGGCCGAAGCACTCCCAAACCCCCTTTCTCTCTTAGTCATACGAAAATAAACGCTCATGATGCATACAAGACCTTCTGGAAATGATTTCTTCGAGAGTTTAATAAAAATGCAATCCGTCCCAGCAGAATTGTCGTCCGCATATTCGTGAAACTCAGTCGGCTGATTCGAGAATCAGTTGCTGGACATTTAAAAGACAGATCAGTTACAGATGATATTTCACCCAAGTCTGTTCCCTTACGGCCTTTCTCATTTCACGATAATTACTAGGAAAGATTGCTGGGCTTGCATAGAGTGAATAAACATCTCTGAAACAAATAACTCGATCGCAACTACTTTTCTACGGGTTTGAGCTTTGAAACAATTGTAAAGGAAGAAAAATTTTCCCACCATGTCTATTCTCCTTATCAGTGATCCACAGCGAGGTAATCTCCCCATTATCTGCTACTTGGCATTTGATCACTTGCAGCGCGTGGCGTTCGGGCACGGCGCGTTTCATATCATCAAGGTTCACGAAGTCCAGGTCTCCATCACTAACATGCAATATTAACGGTTAAATGGGGCGCATTTGGAGGCCTGACGCACTCATTGAGTTCCTCTTCAGAGGTTTGCTGCCACCCCAACCACCCGACAGCCAACCAAGAATGAAATGAGCAATCCTGGAGATTTCTGGTCATAATACTACATGGTTCTGCTTTAGAGCATTCTGGTGCTTACGGTTCGCTCCAGTAACGTTGCTTCAGGGAGGGAATTGCACCGCATACGAACGGCCTTTGTGGCATCATTGACAACAGAGCAACCTCCCCAAATGGGACTTTGAAGGTAAAGCAGCTCGTTTGATCCTCTAATCATTATTCTGACACGCCCGTGCTTTACAGTATGAGGGGTAGTGTTAGCTTTCTGCGAAGGTTCAGCTGCTGCCATGGGTAAGATTTGAGAACTAGCGATGAACCCAGTTTCAATTCCTGTCCAACCCGGAACAGACGATACCCGCGCTTACTCATCAATGGCTTCTGGAGGAGGCCATCGATCGAGGAGTGCAATCTCTAGTTTAGTCCAATCTTGACGAACATCTTCCACTAGCCGGGAGTGCCAGGAGAGTGCTTGATGAGACAAGTGGAGCGATGCCAAGTCCGCCATCCAAGCGGCATCTCGAAGTTTGCCTTGCTTCCACGCTGCTGCGCGGATAGCTCGAATGAAGGTGTTGCACTCTTCCCCATTTTTGCCTTTGAATGGTTCAACTACGAAAGTATCATTCAGCGAAGATGTGGGCCGACGGCCACTAATCATCTAGGACTGGTCCATGCATACCATCCACGGTGGACGACATCTCTGTATGGACGCGATTAAGTATTTGTGGCGCCCTAGTTCAGGAAAGATGGCTGGGCTGAGGGTAATGAGGATAGTATATAGAAGGAGAAACTGATACGGGGAAACACGTGGCTTGAAGACAGTAACTCGTCATCTTAGTATCACAATTCAGCTCATAAGCATGCTTCCACTAGCGATACGAGATCACCATTCAAGACCCACGCCCATAGTAATCCTAAGGGCTAAATTTAGTGTGTATCCGTTAAAGAAATGCCTATAAAGTCGGTTTCGGCATGACGGTATGGGGGAGAACTATTCGGCGGTAGTTTTACGTGACACTACGGAGACCCCCCCCCCCCAAGCTCCCTAAATATACTGAACGATAGGCTGCATCCAGAGGAGAAATTAATCTTACGAGGGAAATTATTACAGAGCCTAAAAAACCCTTAGCCGTGAGCGCAATCATTGGCCAACTGGGTCGAACATCATGGGGATGCAGGGCATACAGTAAACTCGATGCCGATCGCTTATCCTTCCATATATTACACCAATAAGTAGGGACGTAAATAGCAGCAAGGTCAAGATACATCTCGCTCCGAGGGTTTATCCAGGTCTAAATGTGCTAATATATCCCGGCAAGATCACTTTTGGAGAACGACTGGACGCAGTCAGTAGTTCAGCCAGTTGACTAAATCATTGTGACCTCTTAAGGTGTCAATAGGTATTTATTGACAAAGAAGAAGACCAAATTAACAAAAGGAATTCAGGTCCTCCGGATTGAATCTCATAGGTTTCTGAGAAGCAGAGGTGAGTTTCAGAAAGGGCCGCAATCAGAATGCATCGTATACGACGTGCCTCGTACGTACGGGAATAAGACCTCGCAAAACAGAGATGGGTAAGCAAAGCAGCATGAGCACTTCATCTCAAAGGCAATCAACAAGCGACTTCGTGCAGCTCAGTCAATGGGCTCAATGTATAACCTCTGAGATGCAACGTATCAGCTCGGATCCGGCACTTGTGTCGTTGTGTTCCTACCGCTCGTTTTTCACTTGTATAGTGGTTCGAGTAGGCTTTCGGATCGGCCGCAAGGTAGACATCGGAGATTCCGGAAGACCAGACGAAGGCAGGAAGGGGGATTTCTTGACAAGGCAGTTCGTCAGTTGCCCGGAGGGATTGCCGGGGATTTGCAAGAGACATACTACTCGTGTCCTCCTTCGTCCATGAAGGAATGACTTCGTCCTTTGCCGCAAGAGTACACGTCATTAGCTGGAACGGCCCAGCACCGTCCCAAGCAGACTTTAAGATAGGCAGCTCCATGCTTGATACAGCAGCGTAGCTGAGCGTATCGATTAGCCAGTGGTGGTGATTAGAGGACGCCGAACGCACTCGATCGATCCATTTTCTATCTTGGGTGTGGACTGGGACCAGTGAACCGCTAGGCAAGAAGGACGTGGGTGATCCTGAGCATAAAGGTGAACACATCCCGTAAGTGCAGAAGAAAATAGCAAGTAATTTGATCCAGACTTACGATACGCTCCAGAAGAATAGTGCCTGACACGGAAATACAACGTACGCGGATTGCCTGATTCCTGTCGTTTGTGACAGATCCTGCGGATCCATCCCGGAGTTTAACAAAATAATCCGTATTCGACCCATCGATAACTAGTTTCAGGACACCCTGTAGTGCGCGATTAGCTTTATCAGTAAGATCTACTGAAGGCACGGCTGCCGGTGTGGGTTTAATCTGGGGCCTAGTACCATCGTGGGTTAACGATCTCGAATGGAGAGATCAGCCAAAAACTCGTTCTCACTCCTCATCGTCGTCTGGAGGAGGCCACCGATCAAGTAATGCAGCCTCCAGCTTGGACCAATCTTGGCGAACGTCGTCCGGAAGTCGAGAGTGCCACAAACGAGCCTTGCGCGAGAAATTGGTAGTGGCAAAGTCCGCCATCCAAGCTGAGTCTCTTTGCTTCCCTTCCCAGAAAGCGCGTTTGTGCATGGAAAGGATGAAATCGTCGCACTCTTCCCAGCCAGTTCCTTTGAAATGCTCGACTGTAGAGGTAAGGCTGGTGAGAGATAGATATCAAGCGGTTACGGTCCTGAGAATCACGTACCGGGTGGTGCGGACGACATTTCAGAGTGGGCGCTAGTGGCAAACTATGTGTTTGATGCCGAGCTTAGATTACCCTCAGTAAAGAATAAGATGGTGGGGTGGATGCGGAGGGGGCTGGGGCGAGGGGTTCTAGACTGGGAGGTGTGCGAGGGTCGTGTGTTCGGCGATCTCTCGTCTCATCACTCCCGTCCTGTTTCCCCAATAGGCAACCAAGCTGTTCGAATTGAAGGTGGCAGTCTCAGGTCGGCCGGACGATCGGCGTACTGTCAGAATAGCACTTTGTGACTTTGTGGCGATCATTGGTAACCGAGGTGGAGTTACTGCCCAGCCCCCATGGGAATGTTATAAGAGAGCGTTATGCTGGTGGGCCCTGCCAAATCATGTGTGACTAGAAAGAGCTGCAACCCGCAGCATTACGTCTCGGAAGGCGGCGATCCGCAAGTGGGAATGCGTCAAACGCTGCCGGGGCCGACTTGTATTGTCCGGAACGAAGGGCAGGCGAGGTGTTCGAGCTTCAGGAGGTGGAGGGGTCTACAGTATATTAGTTGATGAAGAGGACGGACCTCACATGGAGGAGAGCGACCGCGCGGAATTATAAGAGAGAAGTTCGCGAGGGGTGAAGTTTGAAGTTGAACTGTGAGTGCGTGGCAATCCTTCAGCTTCCTGTGTCGCACTCGGCTCCAACTCGACGTACGTATACGTTTTCCACCCCCGCTCCTCGCCCGTGTCTCCCATCTAAGGTTAGAGGATACAAATAATCCAATCGCGCTACGTTGGTCAGCGGAATGGCACCGCATCCTAATTTGTGAGCAAGGTCGAACAACTCCGTTTTTCGCGACGATTTTAGCTTCGACCGATCAGGGTCTGGACCAGGCACGCCGCACATGTACAGAAGGCACAGGCTGACGGCCCTCTAGTGTTGCGCCAGTTACCCGAAAGATTGTGATGTGATCATGATCCAAGTCCGGCACAGGCACGACTACCGGGGGGGGGGGGGACGATGCGCTCGTTAGGGCGGGTGCATTCAAGACCAGCGAACGCGGATGACATATAGAACGTGCGCGGTGTGAGACAGCAACCAGACCGGAAGTCGTCCGCACGCGGAAATGAAAGTGCTGTCTTTAGTGGGGTGGAGTTTGCCATTACATACTCGGGGGAGACGAATTGGGCTGAGAGAAGTGGAGACGGAACAATCCTTTTCACGACTTCATTAAAATCTTGTCCCTGGACTCCTGCCGGTCAATTATGTCGAATTGGGTCACGGGTCAACATGGGCCCTCACTCGAGTGGGTTTCAGCACTCGTTGTCGCTGCCCGCAGACAACGCCTATGCAAAATTCAAATGGCTGGATATATGTGACGGAAGGACAATACGTGAAACCATAAACCGAACCAGGTCATCCTGCTAGCAACTCAATTCAGACTTAGCAGGTAGAAGGACGTCGAGCAGAACTTGGTGGGCACGTAGGACAGAACTACCGTCTGGATGAAAAGAAAGGAGGGAAGCACTGGGTGGCAAACGCTGGCATTGAGACTACGGGAAAGGGTTGACAAGAGAGGGCTGGGGCCTCATGTCCGGTTTTATTATGTTTCAGCGAAGGCAATGGATTCGAGCAGCAAAATCTCTTGTGCCTCGTCAGAGAACAGCGTTCCATTTCCTTCAGTTGACAGGTTCGAGAGTCACTTTCTGCGAGGTAATCAGTCAGCTCGAGTACTCCACTGACGATAGAACAAGTCCTTTACAGCTTTCTCGTCGGTCGGAAAGTGCACATGACCCTTGAAGTAGCTAACTGGATCTACAATCAGACGGAGATTAGAATTCTCATAGTTGATAGTCGCGGTAAGCTTCGTTCCTGTTTTTTAGACAAAGAACAGTAACTCTTTGAATTCAAGAAGGAGACGCAGTCCTCTGAGCAAATAGACTTACGACTGTTGTCACTGCCTGTCCAAACTGGAGTGACCTCTCCGCTGGGGGAGACTGTCCATGCGGTCAGTTTCCAAGGAGTTTCTGCTGACGCCCCAATAGGCTTCAGTGTGTCAGCAGGTACAACGACGACGTTGGCCCAGCTGACAATAACCCATCAGTAAGTGAGCGGTAGAGCGAAAGAAACCTAGCCCCACTCTTCGGAGCCCCTTTCAAGGTTAAAGGTTGCTGGCCGCCAGTGAACCGCGAGCCAGGAAGGAACGGAACCATCCTTGAAAACAGGTTTTAAGAACTCTCCTGTACCTCATCGGTGCGTAGGGACTCATTCTATGCTTACCATCCTTTCCAAAACAGCAGCGAACGTGCATTGCCGCCGATTTCCAGTCGGCGAGAATGCAAAGGTTGTCGGGTTTCTCTTGGCAGACGTAGGCAGGCGGCTTCCCCGATTCGCCTTGAACCTTGATGACGTATCGCGCGGTTTGGTCGGCACCGCCACTAGGACTCGATGAAGGAGCAGCCGGCGGTGCAGGTTGACCCTGTGGCCTGGCGAACTTCGGGTTAGCACCCTCGACGGATCATAAACCCGAGCTTGATCCTACTGCTCATCATCGGCCGATGGTGCCCACCGATCCAAGAGCGCAGATTCCAACTTGTACCAATCGTGGCGAACGTCGAGAGGAAGTTTTGAGTGCCACGTGAGAACCTTGTGCGTGAAATGAATCGACGCAAGCCCGGCCATCCAACGAGGATCGTCGAATTTGCCTTCCCTCCACGCGGCGGCGCGGATGGCGCGGATAAAAGAGTTGCACTCTTCCCCGTCTGTGCCTTTGAACGGTTCGACTGCAAAGTGGGAGTGGTGAGAGCGGGGAAAATTTTTCAGCTTTCGGTTATTGTGCGTCCAGGGCCGAATGTGCGGGTGTACTTTCTGGTGATGACGACATGGCTTCTCTTGGTCGTTAGGCTGTCCGAAATGTACTCCCGATGGGGAGGGGAAGAACGGAGCTGAAAAAAGACCACCAAGGATGTTAGGAGGTTTCAGGAGATAAAGTGACCGGCGTTCTTCTGTCTTATCACATCGGGACTGACGCAGAAAAATGCTGACGATAATGCCAGGGGAGATGAGACAAACGCACACGCAGAGCGAAAAGTCTGTAACCATCTGTAATCACTTACTGTGATGCTTACAACAAGGATATGGTTGATGCGGGTTTGTTTATCGAATGCGGAAGCCGCCGGAATGGAGAAAGCATCCTTATTTCGAGCTCGGTTAAATCGATCAACTATCATCGTCTAGGGAGAAATAAACTCGATTTTCCGGTGCACGAGCTAAAAAATATGACCATTTCCGCGTCTATAGATGCGGTTGGAGTGGAACGTAGAACGGGCGGAGCTCGGCCGAAGAATCAATGCTAGGAACCATCGAGAGAAATTGCCTCCCTTTGGATCAGCCTCTGCCCCGATAAACCTCTCCCGCAAAGCGAGCCATCAAATTTGAAATGCTGAGTGAGGGTGATGTTATCTTAAGCTCGTTTTAACAGTCGAGTGGAAACCAAGAGTGCAGTGGGTAGCCGAAGTCGTGGATTGAATCATCATAGTCGCATTAGGCTCACTTACACTCGACTCACTCATAAAGAAAAGACTAGATGAGCGAAGAACTCCTCCGCTCAATCAGGTGAGGTTAAACGGCTCGGCAATAAATTTCTGGAGACGGGAGGCCAGATCCGTAGTGTTCTATAATCAACCCGTGAGTTCCGTGCGGAACGAATATCACAAGCGAGAAGGATTCTGCTGAGGGCTTCACTTAGTTCAGTCAGTGAACTCGATGATCAATTTCTAAGAGGCGGTGGATTAGCTTTGATACTCTGCTTCCACGATAGGTTCCTTACTGCTGCTTTCTCGCTGGGATATTTCCGAGTATAGGCTCCTAAATCCATGGCGAGATAGATGTTATTTCCTTCAAGGAAGGAGGAAAATGTGATTTCTTAAACCGAAATTCAGTTAATCGAGAAGAACGCGGGTGAAATGGGAACAGGGTTAAGACCAACGTACTACTGGCACTATCCTGTTCCCATGCAGAAGTTACTTCACCATTAGCTGAAACAGTGCACGGCATGAGTTCCAAGGTCCATTCCAGTTCCAAGAAGACTTCAGATTATCTGCCTCCACGTATGTTATTGCGGGCGTGGCTGTAAAGCTATCCATTAGTAAGAGGAAGATAGTCAAGGCGACAGAGGTGCACTTAATAGACCCGGCTCCTATCTGGGGTGTGGGTTTACTAAAGTGAGCGGCTAGCCAGGCATGACGTGAACGATCCTACATGGAATATGTAAGGAAACCCCACAATTGCAGAGGCAAATAGTAATCAGGGGATTGCTCACCGTCCACTCCAGCAGAGTGACAGTTGAAAAGGTACTACAGCGTACGCGGATCGCCTTCTTAGCGTCGTCTGTAGTCTGAAATACATCTCCGTCGTTACAAAGTCGAACGTAGTATTTCCTATTTGATCCTTCGACGACTAATGTAAGGAGACCCTGCCGGGAGTGGATTGTCCTGCCATGACGGCTCGGTGCTGGAGTTGTTGCTGGCGCTGGTGCTGGCGTAGGTTGTGCCCTAAGGTAGCGTGGTTCTACGATCCTGAATCGAAGCACCGAGGCGGGATCATGTACTTACCCGGAGTCATCTCCTGGCGGAGGCCACCGATCAAGTAACGCGATCTCAAGTTCGGACCAATCTCGGCGAACGTCTTCCGGAAGTCGAGCGTGCCACGAGAGAGCCGCACGCGAGAAGAGAGGGGCTGCAAAGTCCGCGATCCAGGCCGGGTCCCGTTGTTTGCCTTCCCATAACGCACGAGCACGGATGGCGGAGATGAAATCGTCGCAATCTTCCCAGCCTGTGCCTTTGAAACGTTCGACTAGGGGAGCGAAGATCAGTGAGGATGGTCGGTATGCGGGGGTTTCGGTTCTGGGATCCCATACCGTGTGGTGCGGGAGACATCTTACAGAAAGGATTCGCTTAGACACGCAACGCAGTAAAAGTCAGTATGGTAGGATCGGATACAGAGGTTAGCGAGGGTTC
The DNA here is from genome assembly GCA_019633405.1 of Tulasnella sp. 408. Lineage (NCBI taxonomy): Eukaryota > Fungi > Basidiomycota > Agaricomycetes > Cantharellales > Tulasnellaceae > Tulasnella > Tulasnella sp. 408. Next base: position 9,964 of record WSTX01005321.1, on the reverse strand, counting down.
TGGCTCTGGACCGGGGCTGTACGGGTGGTGTGCTCGGTGATCTCCCATGTCATCACAACGTCACATTCACCCTGCATCACGTCTTATGTCGGGCTGCGACTCGAAGTTCTACGCCACACACCACTGCAAATTGCAAGCTGGAACATGTTCTGAGCTACTTAGGCGACTGTTGCTATGTATATTGCTGCTAAACTAATGTGAAAATTCTCAGCTCGTTCAATGCCAGGCGTTTCCGCCACCGGTTTCCTGGAACGCCAAAGGAGAGATTTGGGGGCCTCCCGGATTACAGGGTAAGCCTATACTGAAACCGATATTGTGAGTACGTCGTCACAAAGAGCGAAGCGAACCGAAAAATCTCGTCGGAAACCTCTCACCCACCAGCTTCGTCCAGTTTAGTCGGTGGCCTCGAAGAAGAATTTCTGCCAAGCAAAGCATAAGCTGGGATACGGTGCATGTATTATAGGTTACTACCGCTCTTTTCTCATTTCGATTTCTTTGAGCATACGCTTCTGCGTCGGTGGTGAGGTAGAGGTAGCTCTCGTCTCCGCCAATGTCAACGAAAGGAACAACTGTAATTCCTTGAAGTGGGGTTCAGGTCGCCTCTGGCAGGAGCAAAACTAGAATACAATGAACCTACGATCGCTATCATTCTTCTTCCACACAGGAAACACTTCGCCATTCGTCGAAACGGTGCACGTGATCACCTGAAACCGCCCGCCGTTGTTCCAAGGGGTCTTTAGATTATCTGAGTCTATGAATGTTGCGAATCCGTAGCTGAAAATTATCCGTCAACTAAAGGGTAGTGATTGCCGTCTGTCAGTCTTACTCAGTAGACCCTTTCCCAATCGCGGGGGCTTGGGATTTCCATTGGAAGGTCAGCCATGAATGACACGAGTGATCCTATGTCACATCGTTGAGCACCTTGGCAATCGCAGAAGGTCACAGCAACCGGGTCGGACCCACAGTTCGCTCAAACAAGGTAACACTAGACAAGGAATTGCAGCGTACGTGGAGCGCCTGATCCCTATTGCTTGCTAAACGGCATACAGGCGCGGGTGGTTTGACATAGTACGTCGTATTCAGTTGCTCAGTGACTACCTTCAGGACGCCCTGGAGAGGGCCTTTAGCCTTGTCATTGTGATTGAGGGAAGGTGCGGCTGCTGGTGTTGGTTGAATGTGAGGACTAATAACGGTGTCGTTAGCGATCTCGAAATGAAGGCAGAAGACAGTACACTTTGCTCACTCTTCGTCATCATCTGGAGCGGGCCACCGATCGAGTAATGCAATCTCCAGTTTGGACCAATCATCGCGAACTTCCTCCGGAAGTCGAGAGTGCCACGACAGAGCCTTGCGCGAGAAAAGAGGGGCCGCGAAGTCCGCTTTCCAAGCCGCGTCTCGCTGTTTGCCTTCCCATAACGCACGGGCACGGATCGCAGAGATGAAGTCTTCACATTCTTCCCAGCCCGTGCCTTTGAAGCGTTCGACTGAAGAGCGACAATCGGTGAGGATGATGGGATCATGCGAGGCCGCTTGGAGGATCACATACCGGGTGGTGGAGATGACATCTGAGAGTGGGCGCTAGTAGCAATCCGGGGCCTTGATAGTTTAATTGGATACGTACCCCAGTGGAGAGCACTTTGATAGGGCGGGATGACGTTGGTGGAGGATAGGGATTCTGGGCGCAAGGTGCGCGCGTGCTCGGTGTTCCCCTGTCTTATCACGACGCATATTTCTCCATTCCGCGCGGCGATCTTCTCCGTCTGAAGCATCGGTAGTCTCAAGTCGCCCGGCACGAGCGAAGACTAACCAAGACAATATTAGGTTTGTGGCTTTGTGGGTCCCATCGATAGCCCGAAGTGTGTCGAAGTCCATTGGAATATTCGAGAGCGTTTTGCAAGTGGTCGCGAATCACAGCTTGGACTGCAGGTATTCCACCTCGGACGGCTGCGGCTCACGAGTGGGGGGTGCGTTCGACGCTGCACGAGTCGACTTGTTTCGCAATAATTGATATAGTTTCGCAGTTGCAAGCCGCTGGACAAGGGGAGACCCGATGTTGGGAACAACGTCAGTCTTTGTTGACAAGATGCGGGAAGCCAATGCCGACATATGCGACCCCTTCCCTGTTCTGCCCAGGTTGGACAGTACGAGCAATCTCATATGTCCAATGCACACGCGTGCAAGCCACAAACATTGCTTCCAGGCAGAATCACAACCTTCCGTTGGTTGAGATTTTAGCTTCAACCAATCAGGGTCCACGACGAACGCGCTCTCTTCCCGACGGACAAGAAGCTTGCACGTGCGATTGGAGGACGTTATGTACCTCTTTGTGTGACGGCATGAACGCAAGACGGAAGGCCCGTCATACTCTGATCCTTTGTACTTTGCAAGTAGGAAACGTCATTTAGATAGGTATGCCTTTGCATCCGAACAAACAACGAACGACCAACCTCACCTCAGGGCCGCTCGTGAGAAGAACCCAAGTGCTCTGTAGCCGCGTGTGACAATCTGGGTATTTTCTGGTGACAATCACATCGCGTTTCTTAATGTTCAGTCTTGGTTAAACTCTACTTTCGATGAAGAGGGTAACAGGTAGAAAACTGGCGTAAACCACTTGAGGCTCCCCGAGCCATGCAGGATGTTACCAGGACTTCCGTCTTCGGTTAGCTCAGCTCGTTCGAGCCTCAGCGTTCGGTGACCAGTTTCGAGGAGAGTGAAAGGAAAGATCCGAGAGCTTACGCAATCAAGTGGTAACCCTATACATCAACTCAAATGTGTGAGTGCGTCGTCACGAAGAATGAGAACACGAATGAAACGGACCGAATAAGCTCGTCGGAAACCGCTTTACAACCGACCAGACCCAGTTTATTCGACGGCCTCGACGAAGAATTTCTGACAAGCCACGAATCAGGTTCAGATTCCGTTTTTGAGTAAAATGCTCGGTACCGCTCTTTTTCCCGTCCTGATACTTCCGACTATACGCTCCTGCGTCAGTGGTGAGGGACAGATGGATACCTTTACGGTCCATGCTAACGAAAAGAGTAACTGTAATTCCTAACACAAATTCAGTTCTTCGACGAGACCACGAGTCGCAACGGAGCAAATAACGAGGGACTTACTACCGGTATCGTCCTTCTTCCACGCGGGAATTACTTCACCGTTTGCCAAAACACTGCACGTGATGACTTGGAAACGGTCCTCCGCTGCCTGAGGGAGACCCGAGATTATCCGAGTCAATGACTATTGCGCGACCGTAGCTGCTCGAATACAGTATTCATCGATTAGAGGACGGTAGATGGCGTGGGTCGGTCGTACTCAGTTGTACCTTCTCCTATCACGGGCGTCTCAGACTTCCACTGAACGGCCAGCCACGAATGACAGGAGTGATCCTACATCAAACGACTGAACGCGCTCAGGAAAGGCAGAAAACGGAGACAACAGACTTCGGCTTACGGTCCGCTCCGGTAGCGTGGCGCTGAACAGGGAATTGCAGCGAACCCGGACCGCCTCATTCCTGTTGGGCGTCCGATGCTCCTGGTGGTTTGACGTAATACGTCGTATTGGATTGCTCGAGAACTACTTTCAGGACACCTTGGAGAGGGTTTCTACCCCTGTCATCGCGAATAATCGAGGGCGCGGTAGCTGGAGTTGGTCGAATTTGGGACCTAATAGCAAGGTGGCTCAACGCTCTCGAACGAATTTACCAAGACGGAAGTTAGTTCTCACTCCTCGTCATCATCTCGGTGGGTTAGCCCATCAATTAAGTAACGCAGTCTCCAGCTTAAACCAGTCTTGTCGAACGTCCTGCGGGAGCCTAGCGTGCCACGCCAGAGCCTTACGCAGGAAGAGAGGGGCTGCAAAGTCCGCTATCCAGCCTGGGTCTCGTTGTTTGCCTTCCCATAACGCACGGGCCCGGGTCGCAAAAATGAAATCGTCGCACTCTTCCCAGCATGTCCTTTTGAAACGTTCCACTGGAAATTGACAATCGGCGACGGTATCGGTATCTTGCAACTTGGCTTGGTAGATCACATACCGGGTGGTGAGGATGTCATCTTAAAAGGGAGTCGCGGTGGGAATTTGGGGTATGGGTTTTCGCTAGCTAGACACGGGTCCCGGTGGAGGGTAGTGTGGTATGACGAGGGGAGGTTGGTGAAGGACGAGTGAGTGATCCAGAGGACAAGGTGCTCCCGCGCTCGGTGTTCTCTCATCTCATTACAACGCATTTTCCTCCATTCCGCGAGCACCGTCTGGCGCCCCGATTCCCCGGCACAAGCGACGAATGGTCGTGACAGTGCTTTGTAGCCTTCCGAGTCTCATCGGCACCCAAGGGGTGTCAGAGCCCAATGAAGTATTCGAGAGATCTTTGCCAGTTGCCGCAAATCACGCGTGGGACTGCAAATATGACACCTCGGAGGGCGGCGCCGGTCGAATGGGAATACGTCCAATGCTGTCGGTGCGGACTTGCCTTGTCTAGGTGGGAGGATGGCTGATGTATCCTGCCATTAAGAGATTTTGTTCGGCGGGTCGCTCATGTTTTTTGGGGGGGGGGGGGGTGAGGAGACCCGAGGTTGTCACTGTGATGAGATCAGTACTTGTTTACAAGGTGCAGGAAGTGGATAGGACTTCTATCCCCCCTTCTCTGCCAGAGTTAGACGTTGCAAGGTATCTCCTGATTTGCGCTTGCAAGCCACGAACGTCGCTCGTCGGTAGGATCGAACCACCAACATTTCTTAGGATTTTAGCCTCAACCTTCAGTATTTGCAGGATCAGAATGCGGAGCTTGAACCTACTTACCATCGTCACCTAAGGGCCCTCACAGGTCGGAGAGCGCTTCCAAGCTGTAATAATGATAGCAAGGTCCGGTGGAAGTTTGAATGCTATGTGACAGCCTTGGGCGCTCAATGAACTGACGCGAGCATAGTCAGGATATACATAAAATCGGCCTTCTTTCTATGCAGCGACACGGATTAGATTAAACGAGTAAAAGAACTCGCAATAATTCCAATCTGTGACTTTGGGTGGTTCGATCTCAGAGGAACTTTAGAGAGCGACATGCGGATGTTCGATGGTCAAAGTCTGCTCGTATAGATCAACTCCTCCGTGTGAATATGTGTTGGCAGGTAATGAGATGTGAATTAAGCGAACTGCGAGAGTCCGGTTGGAGACCACTGATAAATGACTCCAGTCACTTTAATCGAGGGGCTCGATGAAGAATCTCTGAGAAGCAGGCATCAGTACTAACGCACTGCTTGCACGATGGATTAAGTACCCCTCTTTTAAATCCCCCGTTTCTCCGAGAAAAGGCCCCTACATTTGCAACGAGAGAGAGATGGTGATCACTAGTCATGGCGAACAGTGTGATTTCTTGACACCAGGATCAGTTCATCAGGGAAAATCTGGGCTCGTTGGAAACCAGCTGGGATGAACATACTGCTTCCACCATCCTTTTTCCATACAGGAATTAGCTCGCCCTTCGATGAAATAGTCCATCGGACGAGCTTAAAGGGATAATCATCCGTCCAAGAAGACTTCAGAGTGTCGCAGTCAGCCGAGACCATGTAGGCGTAGCTTAAAGAGGCTCGGTTAGACAAAGCCGACTGGTAGAAAAGCGCTGAACCCACTTTTGAGAACGTTGTTCTATCTTTGGTGTCGGCACAGTCCACTGAACTGCCAGCCAAGAAGGATGTGAACGGTCCTTGAGATAATAGATGAATTCGTCTCGCGACTTCGGAAGTGAGCAGTAGCCTGGTTGAAACTTACAATCCGCTCCAGCAAGGTGATGCCGGAGAAGGAGTGGCAGCGTACACGGATTGCCCTATCAATATTCGCGCTGGTGGTTAACCTGCAGAACACGGAAGTGAACGTGACGTAGTATTTCGTATTTGATCCATCGACAACTATTTTCAAGACACCTTGAAGTGGAGGGTCGGCTTTGTCGCTGGGACTCGGAGAAGCCACGGCGGCTGGGGCTGACTCGATTTCGGGCCTATATGGTAGCAACGTAGCTTGACTATCGCGGTTGGGTTCTGAGACGGAACCTTGTCCACATTCTTCATCATCTTCTGGGGGTGGCCACCGGTCCAGTAGTGCAAACTCCAGTTTGAGCCAGTCGTGGCGAACATCTCGTGGGAGCCTACAATGCCATGACATGGCCTTCTGCCAGAAAAACCTCGCTGCAAAGTCCGCCATCCACACAAAGTCCCGCTGCTTTCCTTCCCAGAGGGCACGGGTACGAATCGCAAGGATGAACTCGCTGCACTCCTCCCAGCTAGTGCCTTTGAAACGCTCAACTTTCAACGTCTCGATCAGTGAGTATACTGATATTAAATTATGGCTTTACATACCGGATGGCGGAGAAGACATCGAAGGGCTCGCGTCACAGGTTACAAGTCAATATTGAATACTTGCTTAAGAGCTCAGGAGAGGGTAGAATGGGTAGGGCGCAGGTGCTGGCAAGGGTTCGGGATTAGACGGGAGGGTTGTGGTTGGGCTCGGCGATATCTCCTCTTATCACACAGCACTTCTCCGAAGAGCGAGCATCTGCTTGGGGTATGTAGCTGGGAAAGTCTTGTAGTCATATTTGATTTGAGCAATGCATTAAAGAGCGTCTTGAAGCAAACGAAATATATTGATCATCTCCCTCACCCTAATCATTCTTTGTTTAAACGGTATCTTGTGTAATTCTTCTCCAGGCGATTAGGACCGATATGGTAGCCGCGGTCTCCGAGCCTGCATATAGCTTTCTAGCTCAGAGCAACCAAGAAGTCTGTGAAATTCATTCGCAATATGTTAAAGGCCAAAGCATAGGAGTAAGGTATCAAAACATGTCCGTCGGCTCATGGCCTCAGCAGACTTGCGTCCTTGCATAAACCCCTCCGCTGGATCGTGGTCGCCAGTGTTGACCTCATAGGTGAGCCTAGTACTCTGTATGGGAGTTCTCTGCATGCGTATGCTCTCAGAGTAAATAGAAAGAGTTCGATTCAAGGCAACTGAACAGAGTTGAAGCGGCTAGTAAATGACACCATCTATTCTAATTGGTGGGCTGGAAGACCAGTTTCTGAGAATATAAGAATCAGCTCCGATAACCTGCTCGCAAAAGTGACATCTCACAGCAGGTCTCTCTTCGCTATATTTAGTAGAATAAGCCTCTGGATCTGAGACGAGGTAGAGGTTTGTCTGACTTGTGAACGGGAAAAGTGTGATTTCTCGAAACCAAAGTCAGGTCGAGCGAAAAGAAATACTGTGTTACATGCTGAAATGGACCTACTACTGTTATCATCTTTGGTCCAGACAGGGGTCACTTCTCCATCTGCTGTGATGCTGCACGTCATCAGCTGGAAAGGTCTATTATCGCCCCATGTGGACTTGAGAGTATGGAGGTCTATGCAAGATACATGAGCGTAGCTTGAGAGCGGGCTGTTAATCGGAGCAAGGTGGGTGAAGATACGCCGAACCCACGCAATCGACCCATGGCCTATCTGTGGTGTGGCCCCAGCCCAGTGAACAGCCAGCCAACTAGGACGTGAATAATCCTCCACATAATATGTAAGTGAGCTCAGAAGGGAGCTTTAATGAGTCTTAAACTCACGATTCTCTCCAACAGAATGGTACCGGACAAGATATTGCAACGCACGTGAATCCCTTCGTTCGCGTACGCTGTTAACGTGCAGTAATCCGACGTGAAATCGAGATAGTATTCGGTATTTGATTGATTGAGAACTAGTTTCAAGACGCCTTGACGTGAGAAATCGGCTATGCCACTGCAATCAAGTGACGGTGCAGGCGCTGGCGCTGGCTTTGGCTTGATTTGGGGGCTCAGGCGGTGTGGTTCAGCGTCATCAAATGCATTATCCGATGGAACCTCATCCTCACTAGTGATCATCTTCCGGGGGAGGCCATCTGTCAACTAGCGCAATCTCTAGCTTGAGCCAATCTTGACGGACATCTTGTGGGAGTCGAGAGTGCCACAACATGGCCTTCTGCCAAAAAAAGGTGGCGGCAAAGTCCGCCATCCAAGCATAGTCTTGTTGTTTTCCTTCCCACATCGCACGAGTACGTATTGCAAGAATAAACTCGTTGCACTCTTCCCAGTTCTTCCCTTTAAAACGTTCGACTGCAGAGAGGAGATCGATCGGGGTGAGAGAGCAAAGTACGAGGTTTGGGGATTACGTACCAGGTGGTGCGGACATTGCAGAGCGACGCCAGTAATAATTTATTGGCTCGGTAGTGGTTACTTGAAAGTACACCTCTTGGTGAAGGCTAGTGGAATGGGGCAGGACGCGGAGATGGGCCAGGGCCAGGGGTTCTTGGGGGAGGGTGTGGGTACTGTTGTGCCGGTGACATTTCTTTTGATCACACCCCGCTTCCCCAGAAATAAACCAGTATGCCACGTTCCAACTGGGATATGAAGTACTTGCGGCCAGCGGCGGATAAAGACGATTCTGATGAGGGAGGAAGGTACATCGATCTCTAAGCTGTGAAGCGTAGGGCGGCAGAAGGAGCAGGGGTTGATGAGGGTGGACGGTTACAGTGCAAGAGAGGGACCGACTTAGAAACAAGGATTAATGACAACAGCTGACCGGTAAATAAGGTGATCGCAATCTTATTAGGTTTACAGTACTTGATTCATTCACGAAAGAGAAGACCGATGAATCGGAAATCCTAAGCTCCATGGCTGGACTAGTAGATCAGTTAGTAACAACAACCTGGTTATTTCCGAGAAATGACTTACTCGCAAAGAGAGCACCAAATAGAGGCGAGAATGTCCAGCTCGTTTGGAGAGACGCAAAAGGTTCGGCAACTGATTTCTGGAGAACGAGACACTAAATGCAAATGGGCTCCTTTGATCAGAACGTGTATCGTATACAGAAACCTCTGCATATGAATATGTCTTCTCAAAGAATAGAATATCAATATCCAGGACCGAAGGAATCTTGTTGAAAGCCGTGTACTTTAGTTGGTTGGCTCAATGAGCAATTTCTGATACGGAAGAATTAGCTCTACTAATGCGGTTTTGAACAATGAGTTCACTACCGCTTTCGTCTCGTCACCATAGAACCGCGTACAAGCTTCCCGATCCGCGCCAAAAAAGAAAGCCGAGCCGATGACGAAGGGGAAAAGTGTGATCTCTAGGAATGACGGTCAGTTAGTTAGTAGAAGCATAGGTAACGTAAGAAGCAAGATGCAATGAGCATACCGCTCCCATCATCTTTCTTCCAGATAGGAATTATCTCCCCGTTGGCCGTGACAGTGCATCTAATGAGTTGAAAAGCGCCCGTACTATTCCAGGAAGACTTCAGGGTAATCATGTCGACCACTGGCATTTGGGCATAGCTAAAAGATCATCCGTTAGGGATGGGGTCCGAGCATAAGAATGTCAGGCCCACTGCGTAGACCCAGTTTCTATCTTGGAGGCGGACGAGCCCCACTGTACTGCCAGCCACGAATTAGAGGACTGATCCTATCCTTAATATGTAAGCACAACCCTTGATCGCAGTTGAATTAATGCACGGTTGGCACTTACGATTCGCTCCAGTACATTGGCGCTAGATATGGAGTTGCAACGTACACGAATGGCCTCACTCGCGTCGGCTGTCAAACTGCAGACGTGTGTACCATCAGGGAATCTGACGTAGAAAATCCTATTCGTTGTCCCAACGACTACTTTCAGGACGCCCTGAAGTTGGAGATCAGACTTGCCGCTCGGAACTAGAGAAGGTGCGGCTGCTGGTATCGGCTCGATTTGAGGCCTAACGTGGTTGGGTTGAGGATCTCACATGGAGGGAACCGGACGGTACTCCGTGCTCACTCGCCATCATCTTCCGGTTCAGGCCACCTATCAAATAGCGCGGCTTCCAGTTTGAACCAATCTTGGCGAACGTCCTGCGGGAGTCGACCGTGCCATGACAGAGCCTTATGCCAGAACAGAGGGGCTGCAAAGTCTGCTATCCACGCCGGGTCTCGTTGT